>JAQIXD010000968.1:0-18817 GCA_034699985.1 Minunthozetes semirufus | reverse complement strand
ACCACCTTGGTCAACCCTTTGCATAACAAATGCTTATAAATATTTTATTTACTTTTATTTTATGTCAAATATTTTATTTATTGGTTTATTCTTTACTAATAAATGAATTGTTTTGCATTTGATCAAATGATCATCATACTTTATTATTATAAACAATAATTGCAAATATTGATTGAAATATTCTTTGAAAATTAGACGCTAATGAAATTAAACAAATTGTATTTACTTCAATATTTTTGGGTATTATTTGAAATTCTATTTAATAAAGATGTGAATCATTCAAATCTGATTTATATCCCTAATCATTGATTAGTAATCAATCAATCAATATATTCCCAAAAAATCTGGTAAAGCTCTTAAGATATGAAAACACGCGACAAAAACAATGGAAACTAAATTTTTTTTGATTAAATAAGTGAACGAATATTTATTTTTCAATTAACATCCGATGGCTTCCAAACTGTTATCAAAGTTACCAAAAATACCGAAAATAATTCCGAAGTCGAGGGGAGACGCCGGCGACAGAGCTCTATGGCGTAATACTCGTCTTATGATTATGGCTTCTGTGGGGTTCTCTTTCTATTTGGATCCATACTTTCTTTTACCATTTAAGCCCTTTTACCATAAATTTAACGAAAGGCGCCAAAACACTGACGAAGGGTTCTTCACTTGTTTGTACAAAACGATGGTTTCATAGATTTTCAGATCAAATGTTCGACTCTTTCGGTAGAAAATAAATATTTTAACACAAAAAAGACTTAAATTGTTCTCTAATTCATTAATAAATAAATATTTTTAAAGTTTTTACTTTCAAATTAATTGTGGTTTTATTAAGACATGAATAATGCAAATATTAGTGATTTATCTCAATATAAATGATTCAATGAAATGAAATCTACTTTTTATAATAATTTTGTGGTTTTCATTAGGAATTTCATTTGATTTCATTTTCCAATCATTTTTAAAGATCTGAATAAATATCAATCATTAGTTTGCTTTGAAATTAAAGTATTTAAAGAAGTAATGAAATAATTTGAATGCGATTTAAAACAAAAATGAATAGGAATTCTTGTTTTAATCAATTCTTAGTCTCTTATCGTCTAAGAATCAAAATCGAGTCGAGTTTTTAGTTATTCCTGTTTAGAGGCATTCCGTTCTGAATTTCAACTAATTTTTGGGCGAATAAGTGATTATTGGATAAAATGGATAAAACCAGGAGAAAATCAAGTGATTTCTTTGGCCATATTCTTGAGTCTTAATGTATGGAAGCAATGATTCGCTGACGAGAAGTGACGCGAATGCGTATTACGAGCTCTCAATCAAATGTTTAAGTTATAAAAATGCAGTCATTTAGTCATCCAAACACTGGTCGCCTGAAAACCACATTTTCATTGAGACTGTGCTGTCATTAAACTCCGGGAATTCAGTTTTAATTTGTCGTTATTTTGATTTAAATTCTGTAATCATTTCCATTGAGTGAATTCATTTCAAATCAATTATAATATCAATTGAACTAAAATGTGTGGTAAGTGTTTACAAATCAATGTTTCATTCAATTTATTACTCATTTGTCGCTATTTTCATAAATGGACAGAATATTCTGGGGACCCAAGAGTTGGGTGTTCCTCATACAGTCCATCGCTATTTATTTTGATTTGTCTGAAATGATGGCATAATTTCACATTATTTTGAGAATTTTATTATTGAATTTCACTTATGTTTTGATTATTAAATCAAAAACAAAAATTATGTGAAATATTCTGTAGTATTGAATGAATTACTGATAATTTTATAAAATGTTATAAAATATTTTAATATTTATCGCTTATAAACATAATATCATTGCAATCATGAGATCTGATACATAACCTAAAATTTTTTGACAATATCTCAGATTATTTGAAGATTTTTCTCAAATATTAGGTCATCGCTCGAGACATGACTTTGTGTCGCTTAAGGCATGTCTTTTGAGAAGTTTTTTTTTCTGATAAAAAAAATAAGAAAATTCTGGAGAAGTACTGAGAAATACTTCTTGTCCTTAGTTTTTAAGAAAAAAGTTTTATGAGATATTTGTCTCAGTTTTTCAATGAAAAACAAGTTTCAAATTCAATTTGTGAAAAACTATAGCAAACGTATAATTATTTGACTTTAATTATCAATTGGTTTACAATTACTTCGAAATATTATTTATAGAAATTTCTCTCATTTTTCTCACCGAAATAAAAGTAATTATTGTTTTGATACAAATATTTTAGCTTTGATTTGAAAAATGGTTTTATTGTAAAAAATGGAAATTTTTAAGTAATTAGAAAGTGGGACAACTTCAAGGTAGGACAAGGAAATCATTGAAATTCACTCATTCTTATTGGAATTTTTTTTTAATTCCTTAATATTAAGTAAAATGCAATCAATTTTATTGGATTTCCAACAGTTTTTTGGCATTAGTTACACGAATTGGACGCAAATCAAAGTTTTAATTTTTAAAGGGTTAGACTCTAAGGGTTTAGACTCTAAAGTTTAGAGAATTGATTGCATTATTCTTATCAATCATTTAATTAATTCAATAAACACATGAAATGTCAGAATTGAAATTTCGGAGAATAGATTAGGAATAAGTTATATCTATTGATTGGTTGACCCCATTCTTCATCACAAATGTCAAGACTAAGGATTTTTGATAACTTATCGCAAATGAAACGATAAATCCGTGTTTTAATCCTGTTTTCACTGTTTTCATAAACTTTCGATCATTTGATTTAATGACTTAAATGACGACAATTATCATTAGACCAATAATCAATGTAGAAAATTAACATGCTCAATGTATTCTCAATGTATTCTCAATGTATTCTCAATGTATTCTCAATACTTAAACAGGAATATTCGCTTATCTTAATTATTTGGAGCCCAAATCCCGTCGAGAAATATTGGAATTCCTTATCAAAGGCTTACAAAGATTAGAATATCGTGGATATGATTCCGCAGGTCTTTATCACAATAATAGGGAATTCTATTTTCGGAATTCATTGAAACTGTTTATTCCATAAAAGGAGTGGCCTTCGATCGGGACGACGGTTTGACCGAAATCATCAGAAGTCCCGGAAAAGTGAAAGTCTTGGAGCAGGAGATATGGAAAAGAGATGACTTTGATTTGGACTATAAATTCAATGAACACATTGGTATAGCGCACACCCGTTGGGCAACTCATGGCGCGCCTTCAGAGTTCAATAGCCATCCGCAGCGGTCGAGTGATAAAAATGAGTTCGTTGTCGTCCACAACGGAATTCTCACTAATTATAAAGACATCAAACAGTTTTTGGTATTTCTTTTTACTTAAAGAGTTGATGGCCTGAAGGGAACGGCTCTCAGAACCGTTCCCTTCAGTTTTATGATATTCAAACAGTAATTTAGGTGACATTTAACACAAGATAAGTGAGAGATTCATAATGAAACTCCAATTTTATGCCCTCTCCTCTTTTGAAAGATATTTGTATCAGTGTTTATGTCGATTCCCTTTTGGCCATTCATTGATTTCTTTAAAAGAAACTAATTTTTGTTATTTTGGTGAAAATGTCTTCAGATTAAAAAGAATTATAGTTTCGAATCGGATACGGATACGGAAGTGATTGCAAAGTTGATGCATCACATCCACAAAAGCCAACCAAACCTTAAGTTCAGAGAATTAGTGGAACAAGTGATACAACAATTGGTACGACCACTAAATACCACTAAATATTATAATTAATTAGAAATTGTTTATAAAATTATAAAATCGATATCAATAGGAGGGAGCCTTTGCTCTGGTTCTTAAAAGCAAGCATTATCCTGGACAATGTGTGGCTACAAGAAGAGGAAGTCCGTTATTAGTGGGCATAAAGACTAAGACAAATCTTATTTCAGATCACATTCCAATAATTTATAGCAGCAAAGGTGAGTCCTATCGTTTGGATTAACTTCGAGTTTGATTTTTAGTTATTATTATTATTAATATTCGGAATAATTGAATGAATTGCATGACTAAGGGTTGAGATTTCGATTAAATCACTTTAGAGATTAAGAAAATCAATTTATGTGCCAAAAATTCTTTGGGAGAGGAACGATGGGACTATCACTCACCTCTTAGCAGACAGGGTAGCATTTTGTCTGATGAGGACGAAGGTTCGCACTTCCAGTTATAAGTGTTATGTGTTTTTCACCGGTTTTTTGCTACTGTTTTACCGAACGTTTCCCTCATTTTGAGGCTATTTTTTCGGTTTTGATTTTTGTTTTCAAATATTTATTTAAAATTTATTTCTGTTATTCTGTTATAACTGTAATAATAATCCCATCCGTCGTGTACTTCATGTAATACCAGATTCTCAAAAGGGTGTTAAAGACAACATCCCAGGTATTTATTGTATTGTATGATATGCTTCGCTTTGGTTATGGAATACAATTTAGTGGTTTGTCTTTTGGGTGCTCTGCATGTCTTTTTGTGTTTTAACTCTCTTCCATTCCTATCATTTGATTAACTCTTATTACTGGACACAGATTTTCATCCGCGACAGAATCCAATGTCAACTAATGCAGTGGTCGGCGGAAAACTGGCTCGAAGTCAGTCCACTACTGAATTCACTCCTCTGAATGACGATAAAGTGGTTGAATACTTATTCGCTTCGGACGCCAGTGCTATCATAGAGCACACCAATAGAGTGATATACCTCGAGGACGATGACGTCGCTTCAGTAGAAGCGGGTCGTATGTATTGCTTTCTCTTAATTATCTGTTTTAGACTATGTTTAGACTAAAGTAGCAGTAATTGAACCGATATTTTGAAATACATATATGGGTCAGACGTAAACATTAACATAAAGAATATTAAATATTTCAAAGTCCTACACATATGTATCAAAGTGTGAAATGATCTTTCATTTCTCTATAATTCCATATTTCATAAAACAGTGCAACAATTGTAAGCTTTTGTCTGATTCATCAGAATATATACAAATATATAGAATAGTATATTCATTTTGGATAAAAGAGTTAATCAGATAAAGAGTTTTGAATAATAAATGAATTAAATACTAAAATATCGGATCAGAAATCAAAGCGAAATTCATTAGCGATTGTCTATTGAATTGTCTATTGATTTCTTTTTTTCTGTTTTTCTATAAATAATATTTAATCTAATCTTTTGTTAAAATAATAATATTTTTTGGAAAACATTTAGTTTTGACGATTCATCGATTGAAGCGTACTTTAGATGACTCGTCGGTGACCCGAGAAATAATAACTCTTAAGCTTGAGATCCAACAAATAATGAAAGGAAACTACAATTCGTTTATGCAAAAAGAGATCTTCGAACAGCCGGAGTCTGTCATTAATACTATGAGAGGAAGAGTTATCTTTGAGAACCAAACTGTAGTTCTCGGAGGTATTAAAGACTATATCCCAGAGATTAAGAGATGCAGACGTTTAATACTTATCGGTTGCGGAACCAGTTATCACAGTATTATTGCGGTCAGTATTCTATTGAAGATTATCTTCAATTAATTGATTCTTTGGTCTCAGACGCGACAAATTCTAGAGGAGTTGACAGAATTGCCGGTAATGATAGAGTTGGCCTCTGATTTCCTCGACAGACACACCCCTATCTTTAGAGACGACGTCTGCTTCTTTGTCTCGCAGTCGGGAGAAACTGCGGACACATTAATGGCTTTACGTTATTGCAAACAAAGGGGGGCTTTGATTGTCGGCGTCACTAATACTGTGGGCAGTAGTATCTGTCGGGAGAGTCACTGCGGAATTCACATCAATGCGGGCCCAGAGATTGGAGTGGCCTCTACTAAGGCGTACACGAGTCAGTTTATTTCACTGGTTATGTTTGCACTGGTAATGAGTGAGGACAGAATCTCACAACAGCCCCGTCGCTGTGAAATAATGGAAGGATTGAGGCTTTTGCCCGAACAGATCAAACAAGTCCT
This sequence comes from Minunthozetes semirufus, assembly GCA_034699985.1. Taxonomy (NCBI): domain Eukaryota; kingdom Metazoa; phylum Arthropoda; class Arachnida; order Sarcoptiformes; family Punctoribatidae; genus Minunthozetes; species Minunthozetes semirufus. The sequence goes on along the minus strand of JAQIXD010000968.1, from coordinate 12,854 downwards.
CAAACAGGACGATAAGGTCTTGGAATTGTCTAAAGAACTCTACCAACAAAAGTCACTTTTGCTTATGGGAAGGGGTTGGAATCAGGCAACAGTTCTCGGTATTTATCCAAACTATGACTCAATTTTTGATTATTAATTGATTTGTTTTGTGTTTGCTTTCTGTTACAGAGGGAGCACTGGTATGTCATTTGAAATGATTTAGTATTTAATGAAATAATTAATAATTAAATGAATTTATTTAGAAAATAAAAGAACTAACTTATATGCACTCCGAGGGTATACTCGCCGGAGAGCTAAAACACGGACCCCTCGCTCTAATTGATAACGCAATGCCTGTAATAATGGTCGTCACTCGAGACCCGGTTTATCCGAAATGCATGAATGCGTTACATCAGGTGTTGGCGCGAGACAGTCGTCCCATAATTATATGCGAAGACAACGACATAGAGACCCAAAAGTATGCGTTCCGTTCGCTTCAAATTCCACATACAGTCGACTGTTTGCAGGGAATACTGTCTGTAATTCCACTCCAATTGCTTTCATATCACATCGCAGTTCTTCGGGGATGTAATGTCGACTGTCCTCGAAATTTGGCCAAATCTGTAACCGTTGAGTAATCGGTAAATAGTATTGACATCAAAGACAAAGACATTCCCAATATTTTGATTTTTATTCTATTCTTTTCATAAAATTATTATTTTATTACAAAATTTATATCACTTTTGAAAGTGTTTTAGAAATTTGTGTCAAAAAAGTTCTTTAAATATATTTTTATTACTATTTTTTGTTGTCTTTAATAAAACTTTTAATAATTTTATCACAATTTCTGTCGATTTAAGACTTATTTGAGATATTTGTCGACAATTTGTTCGTCAAACCATTTGATGTCAATCTGGAGGTGATCTCCAATCACTTCAAAAGTAGTGAGTCTTTTAGTGTCGTCCAGTTCTTTGAGTCCAATCCAGTCTTCTTTGTAGAGTTGGCTTTCCCTCAATGAGTAGATATCCTTCGATTGTCCCGATTTATAGAAACCAAATAGTGATGACTCTCTCGGCTCAACCATAGAGTCGTTTAAAAACATAATTAAAACCAAATTTTGAATTTTCAGAAGATTTTCCTTATATTTCGGATTCCTTTTGTTCTCATTATTAATATCCGCCAGAAATAGACTTTTGCTTTTGTAGAGCTCCTCTTGGATGGGGTCGTGCCAGTACTGCACAGACATACAACACAACACATACTTTAACAACACTTTAAGAGTGGACAACAAGACCCACCTGTGCCTGAACTAAATGCTGTTGAATGTAGTCCTCATACGCGCCATAATTCAGTAGTTTTCGGACTAAATCGCAGATATAGTTCTGTTGCGGACAACGGGGCAGACCATACACTCCTTCGTTAAGAGTAAATTTGAGACATTAAAGTCAGAAAGAGATGGTGTATAGTATGCAAACCCTGATGCTGTCCCCCAAAACTGATTAAATTCAATATTCTAATTGTGGGACATCTCTGAGCGATGGCTCTCAATATCTGTCCGCCCTGTGAAAAGCCAATCGCATTGAACCCATTGGACAGCCGTTTGTCGGCAGTCAATTGACGGCAGGCGTCAGTCACCTGATCGTTGATATTCATGAAATAACTGCTCATTAAGTCCTCTGCGGTGTTGTTTCCCATTCGGATAGACATCACATAAACGTCTTTTATTTTGTTTTCCAAATGTCTTTGAATGGAATAAATGCTTCCGTGAGCTGTATCTCCCATTCCATGATAGAAGACTATTGGCGTCGGATCAGACTTTTCGATTAAATTGTCAAAAGACTCGTCTTTTAATGCATTAAAAGCAGAGATAATTGAAAATAAAAACACAAATAAAACTAATTTTTCATTTGATTTCATATTTGAAGAGAAGAGTCAATCGATGGTTACTTTTGTTGAATATATATCTTCAGTGAATACGCTTTCAATATATGTGTCTCATATTGAATGACAAATATTTGTGACCAAAGTATCGGCTGATAAAAGTTGACAATCAGATGACATCTGATCCCAAAACTTATAAACAAAACAAATGTTAATATTTATCCAAAAGATGGCACAAATATCACAACAAATTCAATTAATTTTATTCACAAATTTCAGAAAATATGTGACAATAATCATGAGTTCAATGAGTTTTGTTGAGGGAATTGGACTCTCAATAGAGGAATGAGAAGAAAAGGGGACTAAAATACTGGTATTTGTGAGCAATTGTTTGACATTTGTTTCATCACTTGTTTAGCGATGTTTTGGCGCAAACATTGAGTGAATAAACATTCGATTCATTCATTCGTTTTGTAATTCATTTGATTTTCGGTTTAATTAAAATCAATTCATTGAAAAAATGGTATATTTTTTGTTCACTTTTTATTACAATTACTTAAAGACTTGTTTTTATCACATAATAGTCGAAAAGAAAGGGATTGAGTGCTGAAGAGAAGAAGATAAAACTTCTTCAGTTGTTTCACGAAAAGGTGTGAAATGGAAATTGATTTCAATTTTGATTAACTCTTGTTTTGGTTAATAGAAAGACGTCTTTACTCTCAAAGAGTTGGAGAAAATCGCTCCGAAAGAGAAGGGAATCGTTTCTCAATCGGTAAAAGAGGTTTTGCAGGCCTTAGTGTCCGAAGATTTGGTGGATACCGATAAAATCGGTTCTTCCGTTTACTTCTGGTCGTTCCCATCGAAAGCCATTAATACTGTGATTGTCTTCTCTTTCAATCATTTCTTGACTTTAATTAATGTTTTGTTTTCTTAAGAAAATCCAAAAAATCAAAGAATTGAAGAAAAGTATGTCTGAAATGAAGACTAAGATTGAAAAATATGATTCAGAGCTCAAGACGTTGCAAACGGATGATAAAGAGGCAGAAAAGAGAGACAAAGCTTTGGAAGAATTGCATTCATTAGAGAAGAAGAAGAAGAAATTGAGCGAAAGATTGGATCAATTGAAAGACTGTGATCCGGAACTCTTACAGCAAATGAGAGACGAAATAGAGATCTGTAAGGAAGCCATCAATCGTTGGACAGGTTTTCACTCATTTACCACTCATTTAACGATTGAATTCTTATTTGAATTGTTTTTTAAGACAATATCTTCACCATTAAGTCTTACTGTAAGACCAAGTTCTGTATCGAAGACTCGGATATTAACAAACAGTTTGGTATTCCCGAAGACTTTGATTATCCCGAATATAAGGATTAGTTTCTTCACATTTCTCTCATTTATGTCTTAAAAGTGTTTTCTATTTAAAAGTGTTTTGTATTTCAAAGAAATTAATAAAAGTTTTGTTTAAAAGTCGTAAACATTTGAATGTATTTAAAGACTGATTGACTTCAGAGCAGAATATTTTGTAGGAATTGAATAATATTTGGGAACCGAAGGAACCGACTGTTCGTTCGTTTAGTTATAGTTTTGGTAAAAATAAGAGAAAATATTTGTTTATTCAGTGATTCGAGTGATAACTGATTTAAAGTCAAGCGTTAAGACTGAACTCAAGAGACGAGTCTCTGTTCTTAAAATAAATTGCAATAAAGCGTAAGACCGGTGCAGAGTAGAGGCAGAGGCACAGACCTGAGTCTATAGTGTGAGCACAGGCTGAGCATAGGCTGAGCACAGGCGCAAAACAGTTAACTTTAATTACATCATAAGCAGAACGAGGAAAGTGAAGGCAAATAATTTCGATGCCATTCCTTATCTCTTACTTTGGTTTTGGTTTGGATGAGGCCTTGTGTTTGAGGTAATGCCAACTGAGGAAAGTGAGGACTAGTACTGGCTTTCAATGAATTTCAAGTGTTTGGCACACATTCGGAGTGAAACCCGATATAACTCTGAATAGAAGTGACGTTATCTTCAAATCCTTTAGTTTTACTCTAAATTCTGGGCCAAAGTTTGTGCGCTTTACCGCTCCTCTATGGGTCCAATGAGCGATTGGAGCCCTGCCGGAGCTCTGGAGCTAATTTTGTCCAACATTAGTGACATAGCATTCGGTGCGGTCGACACTCTCCACAAATTGATGTCTTCGTTGAGAGTAATGCATAACATAGACATAGACTGGACCACAATGTTTCTCTTCTTCTGGATATTCTTCGGTCTTCTGGTCTATTCTGTGGCAAACATTTTGATTATCGTTAATAAGAAAAGACAGCAAATCATCGATGAGTCCAATAGTTTTAAGGATAAACCTATTGATGAGAATAGTGTTCAACAAAGAGTTTCTCAAGTATTGGCTCAGAATAAGTCAACAAAAGAAAACTTTGCAAAAGGACCCGACAAGTGTTGTGTCGATTGGGTCAACAAAATTATTAAATGGTTTTACTCACAAAATAATGTCACAATTGATTCACTTCTCAATATATGGATGAATGCTCTCAACAGTCAAATCAATAGAAACAGTAAACTATTAAATGATGTAAGTCTTGGATATATTGAATGTCTTCAATGTATTGAATATTTCAAAACTTAATGATCCGAAAAACTTTTCTAATAATAGATTAATTAAATTCCTTAAGAAATTCCTAATTATTTTTATTCCTGTACTTTATTTAGAGGAAAGTTTTCCTTTACTTTAATTACTTTTGAATTTTTCCGATTAATTAAATTGTCTTTAAATCCTGTTATAGACGGGGTATTCAATTGAATTCATTGAATTGTGTCGGAGACAATCATCTGCACCTGAATTGTTTGATATTAATGTGGATAAGGAATCAAATGAAAATATCGTAAGAATTAATAGCATTTTATTTATATTTTTGTGATTTTTGTCTGAAATTAAGTCTAATTTAAGTATTGTTTACATTATTGTCGTAAATCTCATTCATTCATAAATCAGAATATAATGAAAAATAAGGGCAAACATCAACTGCTGAACTGTTAGCACCACTTAAAGCCATAAATATAATTGAAATTCACTTCAAGTGATAAGAATTGAAATGAATTATATTTTGAACGTAATATCAATTAATTTTAATTACATATCAGAAAACATCGGATTAAAGATATCGGTCTGAAAATCGTCACAACTTTTTGTTTTTAATTATTTCTTTAATTATTAATTATTTTTATAATTAGTTTTGACATCAAATTCATTGGTTTCTACTTTATATAAATACATTAGAATTACAATCGATTCCCAATATCTTGTTTTTATTAGATTCCCATTACTTTTTGGGGTTTCATAGAAATTCCCAACAAATCAAACAATTTAATTGTGAAATAATCACATTTATAGTTAGTTATGAAGGTTATCCTAAATGTAATAATAGGACAAATATTTGATATTAGAAGGGCTTCCCAGAGTATAACGTCTAGACTCTAAACTATCTACTGATTCTCATTATGAAAAGGGCGGACGCCCTAAGAAATTAATTAATTAATGCAAATTAGAGGTAAATTATACAGAAATTTGTGTAATTTTATCATATATTGGAAGGTATTAGCAATTAAACTAATTTGACTTATATTTTAGATTTTAATTTATTCGACAAATAATTTCGATTTAAAGATAAATCTTTTCTAAAAATTGATAATTAATTGATTGATTGATTGTGTCCTTCATTTTTAATGAGGAAAATCTTGAGAAATCTTAGGAAAACGACTGTTTTTCTCTTCATTCAGATTATTAATAGGTTTTAAGTATTGCTTTCGACACATAATAAATATAATAACTTATTATTTACTATTAATTCTATTAATAAATTGTTTTATTTCATAGTTTTTCAATTAATTGTCAATAGATTTGATATTCGTTTAAATGTCTCAAAAATATTTTTAGTGATTTATTCCATTATTTATTTAACAAATATTTAATGGAGATATCAGTGAAACAAAAATTATATTTTTATTTCTTTATTATAACTTTTATTTGTTGAGTGATAGTCACTGACGGATACACAGACTGTATCCGTATCTGATAGACACACAAACAGTTAGGTATACTTATCAACGAATATTCGTTAGTTGATTGACTTGTTTGCCTCTAAATGATCTATGAAATGATAAAGTGACGATTTGGCCAATTTTTTAATAGCTTTTATTACCGGTCTTTTAAGTATTATTTAAGAAAAGTTAAGGAAAAGTCATTTAAATTATAAGAAATAGAAATAAATTAATTTATTTTCTAAAAGTTTGCAAATTATTAATTAATTTTAATATTTTATTAAATTATCAAAAGTTTAGGAAATATTTTGAATGAAAGGAGAATTAAATGACAATATTGTCAGTCAATTGTCAGTCAATGTCCATCTTTTTCGGCAATTTTTCGATAAATTCTTCGATTTCAGTGATGAGTCCGTTCGGTATATTTGCGGCGCTCTTATGTGTTTTGGACTCCTTTTTAGACTTTTTAGAAAATGTGTTAACATTTGTCTTTTCATAATTGGTTGGCTGTGCTATAATTGTTGGCGCATCTGTTGACAATTGTCTTTCCATTCCTTGTCCTGCGTTTGCCTGAGATTTGTATAAATGCTCATAATCTGAGGGCGCGATTATAGCTGTCGGTGCGTCCGATGGTATTCTTTGGACTGCTTTCACAACTTTTGCTTTTGCGGGAGATTTAGTAAAGATGTGCTGATAATCGGACGGTGCGATTACTGCTGTCGGGGCATCCGAGGGTATTCTCTGAACTTGTTTGCCTCCCTTTGCCATCTTATTCTGAGATTTTGCATAAATGTGTTGATAATCGGAGGGTGCAATCAAAGCCGTCGGTGCGTCCGATGGAATTCGTTGCACTCCTTTTCCAGCCTTTGGTCCCTTTGCCGGAGATTTGGTGTAAATGTGCTGATAGTCCGACGGCGCGATTACAGCTGTCGGTGCGTCTGATGGTATTCTGTTAACTCCTTTTCCATTCTTTGGTGCCTTTGCTGGAGCTTTAGTGAAAATGTGCTGATAATCGGAGGGCGCTATCATAGCCGTCGGCGCGTCCGATGGTATTCTCTTCACTGGTTTTTTGGCACTTTTATTAACTTTAGGCACTTCTTTGGCCGGAGCTTTCGGTTTTGGTTTCTCTTCTTCCTTCTTCTTCTTCTTTTTCTTTTTGTTTGACTTTTTATCGGCCATTACTTTGTTATCACTTTATTCACTCAATTCTTCTTTTGGATCAAATGTCTTCAAATTTTTTGATTTTCGATACTTTTCAGAGAATTATTTTTCACTAAAATTAAATCACTTTTTATAATGAATGAGTGAATGAATGAGCGAGCAAATGGCAAATAGCAAATACTCTATCAATCTTTTCTAATTATTTAATTGTTTTTGTTTATTGTGAATATAATACACCAGAAAATTGGACTAATTATTGGATAATCCAGCATTAATTTATGATAAGTTGTTCATTCAAAGTCTAGATTTGAGCGTAGATTATATAAGTTGTGATTTGAATCACAAATATTAAGAGCAATTAATTTGAAATTTGAGTAACGAAAGGTATTTCAAAACAAGAAGATTACAAACAACTAATTCTTTGAATACTTTTAGCACAAAATCTCTAAAATTTTGATAATTTATTATAAAATTAACATTTTTTTGGTTTTCAAGAAAAGTTCATTCAATCAAATGCTATATTAAACGATCAAAGCATTGACTTTATGTAATGCAATTAAAATATTATTTAAATATAGAATATTCTGTAATTTAATATATTCTGTGACATATTTTATAAAATGATAATTGAGTAACAAGGGAACTGAGTATCTGAGCAATTGAGCATGTTCAAATTTCATAACTTTTAAATTAAAATTCTTATAAAAAATAATTATTAAGAATTTAAATGATTTATTCAGAAAACTGAGTGCAAAATGTCGATCAAAGGAATCAAATTCTTGATAAAAGCATTTAAAGATATCGGATCTGTTAATGAAGATTCGTTTCACTACGAATTGACAATCGATAGGTTCGAAGGAATGGTAAGAATTGTGTCAATACTTTCTAATTAAATGATTAATCAATAATTTTCTTATATAAAGTTGAAAACCATTTGCATCAGTGAAGATCAGTTACTAGTCGTCAAATTCATGGAGAGGCCTGACTTTAAGGCAAACCTCAGACCTGTTAAGAATCCTCAAACTCAACAAATGGTAAACAAATCCAAGCGATTGAAGTATTTTTCATATCTTTGTTTCTCCAGTGAATAAGTCTTCAGATATTTTGAACTTTTATTTGCTTTGAATTTTGTTTAGTAATAGAAGTGAAGAGAAGAGAAACAGATATTGTTTTTTGCAAATCATTCGTTAGATTACAGAATATTTTGTTTCTTATTTTTCTTATATAAAAAAAGTAATCATTTTATAGCCATTACTATTGATTTTGACGACTCTTTGTCTTACTTTCAAAATATTTGTTTAGAGATCAGATAAAGGAATCTCTGAAGACGCCATCATTACGGCTATAGTGAACAGAATCACCTCAACAGTTGTCGATTTATGTCTTTCACAATACAAAGACTTTCCTCGTTTAGAGCGATCGGATACTCAAAATATTTTGTCAAAATCGGTTCGTTTATCGCTTTGTTATCATAAAATAGTCTGAAATGTTGTCATTTGTTATCAAATGGTTATCTAAATTGTTTTCCTCTTTAATCACGTTTTTATTCCAACTTTTAGTCGAGTAGTGAAGGCATTGAACGCAAGCTATTTGTAAAAGTTGTCCAGGCTAATGGTTTGGCTCAAAACAAAGGTACTCTCAGTTACGCACTTTTACTCTGTGTATGAAAATAATAATTAATAAAATATATGTATAGGGAGTCACGACCCGTATTGCGTAGTCGAAGTGGATGACCCCTCGCAGCGCCTCCAAACCTCTGCCATTAAAGACACGAATAACCCCGTTTGGAACGAACACTTCATTTTGTGGGTCATTTATTAAGTATTGGATTTTCATTAATAATAACCCATTGTTCTTCTGTGACAGTAATTTGAAGGAAGAGTCCTCTGAAATATTGTTTGAATTATACGACAAAACAAACGGTAAATACTTTTCTATAATTAGTTATCAATTATTTGTTTAAAAACACTTTTATTTGCTTTTATTTTTTCAGATAAATTCCTGGGTTTAGGAATTGTAAGCATAGATGAGCTGAAGAGGAATCCCAGTCAGAATCAAGTGCTCAAATTAGAGCCCCGACCGTTAGAATCTGATCCGATTACTGGTTCCCTTGCGGTTGAGGTACAGAATATTCACAGAAATATTCCTTATCTATTATCTAATATGAATTGATTCACATGTAGTTCCTATTCATGGAGCACAGGAGTGGTGATAACCTCTCCGATACTGAAATAAAAAGTGTTGAACAAAACATAATAAAATCAAACGGAATATCTCTGAAGAATTCCAACAAAGGTTTGACACAATTCTATCAATTCTTGTTATATCTGGTGTTATATCAGAAATATTTTGTTGTTTAAGCGGCAGTAATAGAACTTAATTATTAAATAGGATTTTGTTTATAATTAGAATATTTTGAACTAATTTTTATCAAATGATTAAATGCTTTAAATACTAAACTGTCTGAAGATTCAAGAGATTACACTTTGAATGTTTTGATAACACATTTGTAATGTTTTGCTATTTTTGTCTCTAATATTGCTTTTAAAGAAGATTTGCCGCTAATATTGAGTACCGGTGCCGACGAACAGCTCATCCGAAACGATACAAAATTCAGAGAACTGGAGGTCATTGAAGAGCAAAGTAATTAACAAATGCATGAAATGCTTAACATTTGATTTCTAACCAAATATTCGTATTATATAACAACTATCAGATCAATTGCATGCAAGTCTAGCGCATACCAGTTCCGAATCTAATGTCTCTTCACTAACGAAACAAACACAAGACATCGGTTTCGGTCAAAATCCGTTCATTCAAATCAAAACAAACCCTTTTATTGACTCTTCAAACGACTTTTCAGATGAATTGCAAACTAATGCGAAAAATAATCATAAAAATCCTTTTTTAAGTCATAATAGTGTTACTAAAAATCTGAGTCTTAATAGATCTGTCTCATGTGATAATTTACGTCTAGTTATTCCAATAATTCCTCCATTAATTGATTTATCAGTAAAACCTCATCAGAATTCTTCGCCTAATCTTAACCATTATTTATTAAATGAAGATTTTAAGGGAAACCCTTTCGATATTTTGAAACTCTATCGAAGAAATTTTTATTCTGTGCCAACTCATAAAATAGGCCGTCATTTCAGTCAATCGCTTGAAGTGAATTCCACTTCAGATCACATATCTCTTCCTCCGACAACTCTATTTCCAGAGTACAACCATTTAAATGAAGTCTCATTTTTGAGAACTAATTCGCAAAATAACGTAAACACAAATCCATTCCTAGGAGTGGATCGACATTTGATAACTTCCAGCTTTTCTATCGATTCTATGATAGGAATAGAAAGTTGTGATGAAAATAGCGATGAGAGCAGTGATAACACCATTACTCACATCAATACTGATTTAAACAGAAAAACAGATCCAATGGTTGAGAATGAGATTAAAAGAGATAAAAAAGATTTAATAATAAGTAATGAAATTAATTATAAAAATAAAACTAATTTCAAGAAAAACAAAAACAGTTTTAAAAAACGGAATAAAGTTTTCTCTAATAAAATATCTTTTAAACAAAAACTAAACAAAAAGACGGAACAGAATGAGACTAATATTATGAACGGAAATGTGACCAACAATTCTATGAACAATAAGAACAATAATAATATAAATCGATATAATATAGAAAATTCTAACATTGGTTTTGGGACCGAATTGCATGAACCTATTATTAACAATACTTCTGGTATTTGACTTATTTTCAAAACGAAAATCATTTTTCAATTTTCAGTTAATTTTAGTTTTGTTTTGCAGTCAATCAAAACGAAATTGAATTTTGTTTGACTCCCGACTCCTCTGAAGTGAACTCAAGTAAAAAGAGTCTGAGTGTTGTTCACAGCAATCAAAGAGTGAGTTTTGATTTGAAGATAATATCAACTTTCATATCATTTCACATAAACATCTTAATTGCAGTCTTCTGTTAACGGAGGCAGTGAAGGATATGGCACTGGTAGGGGAACGCCAGATAACCCATCAATCAATGAAGGAAGTCAAGTGTCTTCAGCCAATTCAGCGAAAGAGGAAAAGAGTGCGTAATCTTATAATTAGTTATTATTTTTAGTTAATATTCTTTTTCCTCTAATTTTAAATACAAATTTTTGTCGGACAGGTCGCTCCCGTTCCAAAGAGTCCCGTTCTTTGATGAGAGCCATTAAAAAGAGATTCAGTTTCAGTAAAAATCGGTCGAAATCGGCTGAAATAAGAACCGAATACGAAAACAAAGACGAGACCCCGAGTAGAGACAGTTCTGTGAGCTCTACCTCAAGTAGAGCCAAATCAATGCCCGGATCCAGAGAACCGTCAGCTCCTAAAGAAGTTTCGAGAAGCTTAACTCCTATTCGCCGTATGGCTGTCCTTTACTTTTATAAAAACAATATTTTTGACAAAATGTTTATTTCAGACGCAAAGAGTAAAACCGAAAGTTATAGTAATATAAGCGAAATAAGCGGTTATTCAACGAAAACGTTTGTTCACGAAAAGTCTACTCTTATTATAGAAACTAAAGAAAATGGAAGTGAATTGAAGTCAGTTTCAAACTCTTAAAAACATTTATACATTTGTATAAAATATTTAACTTTATTGTCAGACATTACATAATACCGATATCTTTGGCCAATAAAAGTAAATGGAGGCGAAAGGGGCTTAAATTGCATTCATATAACGAACATCTGTTTGTTGCCAAACATTTATCGGGGTATGCGTTGACTTCTGTTTCTGTTATCTTTGATTTTCAGATATTTACAACTCATGAAGTCTTGAAGATCTCGAATGAATTATTGAAAATTGATTATCAATTTTGATTAATTTTTAGATCAATAACGTGTCAGGTCTGTGGAAAACTTTTTTCACGACGACCAGGAAAACAAGGCTATCAGTGTAGAGGTATTTTATTTGAAATTCATTAAATAAGAATAAAATTAATATAAATATATAAATAGATTGCAATTATATGTGTCATAAAAGATGTCACATTCAAGTGGAAGTCCGCTGTACTAAGAGTACACTGTCTTCGCTAAAACTTGAATATGTGGTCGACCCTAAAGCCACTCAGACGGACAAAATTTGCTCGATTGAAGTCAACGACAAACCACTGACGACTGAGAGCTGACAACTTTGAAGACAGTGCTCTCAAATCGATAAATATTTTCGTATTTTCTTATGACTTATGAAACACTGATTTGTTATTAATTTTTAACTCAAATCATAAACTATTCCCTCGTTTTACAAATCAAACAAATATTTTAATCGAAAGACTGATTGTTCTGTTTTTCTCTCAAATTTTATACCAAATGTATGACACTATTGGTTCTCCTCCTTTCAAATCATGCATTTATTACAAGTTTTCAATAATTGACTGGAAATTAGCCAAACTTAACTAATTAAACAATTTAAACACTTTAAACACTCTAAACAAGTTTATCACTTTATTAATACCTTATTCAGATCATTAAAAAACTTATATATTTTAATAGCAATTATAAGTAAAGAACATATATTAGGAAAGTTAAGCTAAATTAGAATTACTATAATTAAAATAATTTAAACTCTAAAATCAATATTTAGAGACAATTAGTACAATTTCGAAACAGACAGGGTTTAGACGAGCTTCTCATAGTATACTCAACTGAATGACCAGTTCTTACACAGAAAATAGAAGGCAGATGGAAAGTCAAAGTTAATGGGCAAATTTCAAGAAAAAGACCAAAAAAAGGCAGTT
>JAQIXD010000967.1:0-18818 GCA_034699985.1 Minunthozetes semirufus | reverse complement strand
CATTTCCTCGCGATCCGGTTTACATACATAACACTCCCATTTCTCTGTTTCCAATACCTGATCAAAAGATAACAAAAAAAAAATAGTGAAAATAATAATCAAAACTAAAAAAAACCTTTTGATGAACTTCCGGTCCCACCAATAGATCGATGCATTTAATACAATAGACTCTATTAAACAAATAAATTAATAGAAATGTCTTAAAATGCAATAATTTTGGACAAACCGGTGGCACTTCTCGTTCTCACAAATGACCAAATTTCCCAATTGTCCACAAATTGCACAAAAAGACTAAATAAAGAGTCAGTGAATGAATTGTTCAGAAATGAAGAGAGAATTAATACATTTTTATGGTCAGCTCCGGGAGCATACATTGTCACACGAATGTTATCATAGCAGAGACGACAGAGCCCGCCCTCAAAGATTGGGTGACGAAGAAGAGTTTTAGAGGTATCGCTTACCAGAGACTCTGCGTCACAACAGCAGGAAATACAGATCTTATCGATGGAGACCTCTTTGGATTTGACTCTTTCTATTTGAGTCACTTTGTATTCCGGGATTTCATTCGAGGGCTCACTTTCTTCTGTTCGGTTCACTTCGTAGTAAACAATTTGTTGAAGTCTTTCATCAGTCTTAAGGGCCTCAGAATAAACCGAATCTAATGGCAGATAAGAAGCAGCAGAAGGAGGGATCGGATTCATTGGATTTGCTTTGAAGGCAGTGTTGGTATTCATATTGTCTTTGAGTTGAAAACCATTTTTAGCCCATGAAATCAAAGCAGTCTCTTCGTGGTCAGTGCTCGTACTGCTGGAGGCAACGCTTTCCTCCAAAGGAAAGGTAATGTCAGCCCTGGAGGCCAATACCTCGAGTGCTTCTTTTACTCTAAGACTAGTCAGAGAAGAGGTTCCTTTACATAACTCTGAAAAGTTTTCCACAAAAGACTTGATTTTGGATTTCGGTATTTCTGAGACCTGATGGTCACCGAACCAATAAACCCATGTCTGACCCTTTTTGGCTGCTTTTTGTTTGCAGTGGAGGTGCGATATAATAAGCGCCGGAAACCAAGTCTTGTAGTTGGGAAGAGTGGCCCAAACAATGTCTCCGATTTCGAACTAAATATGAAATTCTTTTAAAAACATTACAAACAAAACAATAATTAATAAATACTTCATATTTTCGAATCAATTCTTTTGGTTTTGTCTTTCCTTTGCTTTTATCGGTTTTTGTTTGGTTCTCTATTCGTTCGGTTTCCTGTGGCGGCGGTCGCGAAGAATCTTTAAACATACGAACTCTTCGGTCCTCTAAAATTGACTGATATTCCAACCATTTATCAAATTTATTGATTCAGTAATAAACCGGAAGTTAAAGGCATTAAACTTTTTTTTGGGAATAATATTGAAATTTGAGGTAAAATTTCATCAAATTAAAGCCATTTATACAAAACATAAAAGAGTTTATCATATAATGTATAAAATGGTATATATTGTGGTCGACATTAAACTGATTAAAATTAGAGCACAGAATAATAAAAAATAAGTCTTTTCAATGAATTCAATTAACAAAATGAAATTGAGTGCAATATTGGGGACAAACCTGATAGTAGTCCACTTGTGTGGGAAGCATCCGAAGGCCATACTTTCCTCTTTGCAATGGATTGACATCTGAAGCACTGGTGGCTCCCGTATTAAACAACTTTTGTTTCTTAACCAATGGCTCTGAAGAGGATTTATTGATCACCTTTCGGACGAATTGTGACTTTCGTCTCGATTTAACTCCAATTTGATCCTCACTTTTGGAACCGTTAATCAGATTTGAATTTACTTTCACTTAATCGAAGATAAGATTAAATTTAGTGAAAATAATTGATTTAATTGAAAATAGACTCACATTTAAGGCTATTCGAAGTCTTGGGCTTCGATTCATTGCTCAGATCTAATGGCACTTCACTCGACATCTTCTTTCAATATTTAAAAGATCTTTAGTTTCGAGAAATTCTTAATTACTTTCAAATAAATTGCGGAAAACAATGTTAACCACAATTCAAATCCAAAGTCAGTACTAATTTTCTGAAATATTTGTTTTCAATTGAAATTCCTATCAATTTGTTGACCAATTAGTGGTCATTCACTCAATTGTTTTGACAGACCTTTAGATTTGGACATAAAATGTATTAATTAAATGAAAAGACAATTAATTTGTTTATTAAATCGCATTAATTGTTGTTTTGCTTTAAAGAGTAAAACATAACATAACTGTAAAACATTTATTCACTAAAATCAATATTTATTGCAATTCTGTATATACTATAAGTACAGTAAACTCTCGATTACATCAACTTATTATATAATAATAAATTATGTCGTTTTTCACTATCACTCAAATAGATTCTCATTCTTTAGTTTCTCTCAAAAATAAGATAAAAAAGAATCGGATCTTATATTGAATAAAATCTTTTCTTTTTTGAATATAGATAGAACATAATCTGTGTTACTTTGAACTTCAATATTTTTAAACTTTATAGATCTTATTATCAAGTTTAAACTATTGGTCACTTAAAGAATTTTAATTAATAATATTCTTTAGTGACTTCACATTCAGTATATGTATTCTATTTTGACAAAACGTTCAATCACTCAATTCTCAGATTTAGAAGAGTAGTCATAATTTAATTTGAAGAAAGTACAATTGGAAATAACAAACAGTCCATTTAATCTTCTAAAAGAATCCAAAAGAAACACTTTTCAGAGTTTGATAATAGAGTTGATAAGAGGGTCCAAATTGTGATCCATTGTATTCATTAGACGTAATATATTGACTGATTTGAGTGTAAACAAACACCAAATGACAACTCATTGACATTAAATTAATTGTAATTAAAAACAGATTTAAATCAAATGGCAATCAATAGTCTCGTTGTTTTGGATTTGTGGCAAAGAAGTGACAACTGTTTTGCACCGCTTTCTCAAAAACAGTTGGATTTCATCACAAAATTAGAGTCGATTTGCAATACAAACAAAATCGATGTAAACTTTTAAAACTTTTTAATTCAAAAATTAATACATTTTTTCCAAACAATAGGCAAACGAAGACCAGAATAGAGACAATTCAATGGTTTCAGAGATTTGTGATATCAATAGTCTATTTGAAGTAAGTGACACTTTTATCTGATAACTGATCGACACATGAGAACAAATTGGGATCAATTCTCTCAAGTTTTCAATGATTATTAAATTTATAATTTCTGCCGATTTTGAGTTCATTTATAAAATTATAATAAATTTATAATATATTATGATTTGTTATAACTTTAATCTTAAACATTTATTAATTAAATTAATAAACAATTTTTGTGACAATAGTTTGAGAGATGGTTTCAAACCATTCAAAACGAATTCAAGAATCAAAGCGATCCCCGTTTTAAGTGAGTCTTTCACTACTATTTCACATAAACTTTGATTTTAACTAATTTTTAATAATTATTAGAAAAATATTGAATTATTATTCGCAATGCAAACAACTTTTAGAAGAGGTTAACACAAGTCTCGGGTATTTGGATCTATTGAGAGAACAGTACCACTCTGTGTCTAATAAGACAAAAGCACTTCATTCTTCGTGTGAACAGCTATTACAACAACAGGTATTGATTGGCATTTGATTATTGTTTTAATTATTTTTTTGAGAAATTAATAGAATTTAAACAAAAATTAATTTTTCTTTTATTTGAATGAAAGCACGGATTGATTGTCGCCATCGAAAAGATTGACCAAAAGTTAATGTATTTCAATGAACTTAACCCAATTTCAAAGGTTTTATTTTCTTATAATTCAGTTCTCTGTCCATCAATTCTTAACGGTTTTAACCATTTTAATAGAAACTGTTGGCTCCAACAATGCTTGTGTTAAATGAGTCATTGAATCCTATGCTGTGCCGTCTCGACCAATGTATTGAATATTTAGAATCAAAGCCTAATTATAAAGAGTCTGAACTATATTTGAATCAATTCAAACACTTGCAGTCACAGGCGTTGTCTACAATTAAAACTCATGTAATCAAAACATTAGAGCAAACATCCCTTCAAGTTATGCCAGAATCAAAAGAAGCTCTCACTCCAAATGATAGTGTCTTTACATTATTTTACGGAAAATTCCAGACAAATGCGCACAGAATTAAGACATTGATGTCCCAAATCGAAGAAAGAACTGAACGCTCAGAACAGTTAGTGATTATTCCATTAATTTATTGCGGGTCTTATACTCTTCACTAATACTGATCACTGATTTATTGCGATTACAGATACGTACAGTATTTGAATGAATGCCATTCCTGTTACTTCTCTATAAGAGAGTCACTTATAGGGCCGGTTCTATCGCTGGCCATCGAAGAAATGGTGACTTCGTTTAAACGAAATTATTGCGCTCTTATAAGAAGTACCACAAATATGATTATCCATATATGTCAAGACGAATATCAGTTATTTTTCCAGTTCTTTACAAAATCATCGAATTCTTTGACGTAAAGTCTTTGACACAAATCTAATATAATTTCTATCATTTGTTTCATTCTTTTCTTATTTCAGTAATTTTTTGGATAAGAACTGCCAAAAACTTTACGACACTTTGAGACCAGTTGTCATACATTTGGAACACTTGGAATCGCTCTCAGAAATCTGTTATATTTTGAAAAATGAATTAATTGATGAAAATATTATAAATGAAAGTAAGTTATTAGTCATTACTTATGACTCACTTTTATAATAAATTCTCTAAATTTTATTAAAATATAAATTAATTAATTGAAAGGTCAGGAATTGGAGTCATTCATAAAAACGATTGAGCGCTTACTTGAAGACACTCAGGAAAGACTAGTCTATAGGTCCAACATTTATATCCAAACAAATATTATTGGTTACACTCCTAGTGGTGGAGATCTGGCGTATCCCGAACAACTAGAAATGATGAAAGTATTGAATATATTTTTCTCATTTCATAACTTTTCAAATAATGTTTGATATTAGAGTATCGCTGAAAATCTCATCACTTCTAAAGAAGAAGATTCTTCAGATGATAGAGGAGTCAGAATGCGTTCCGATTCTGTTTCCTCCTGTCTTTCAGACATTTCTTTCGCTACTAATGATAGAAGTTATGAAAGAGCAAAGAAAGAGTCCAAACGTTAGTCTAATTTTTATTCCATTATTTAAAAGTTTTGTTTATTAATTGTTTATTACTGTAGGATCTCCTGCAGACCTCCACGGAATGTGGTACCCGACTGTTAGACGTACTCTTATGTGTCTCAATAAACTCTACCGTTCATTAGATGTAAGCATTTGTCTGTTTGTTTGTTAGAAATACTCCCAATCTTTGTATTTATGAATAATTTATTCGAATGGATGTCCAGAAACCAACATTTCAGGGCATTTCACAGGAAGTATTGACAGCTTGTATTGAATCCCTAGATTTGGCCCACAATCAGATCACCCAAAGAAAGGTTGGAAACAAAATAATTATAATTCCTATAATTGATTATATATTTCTAGAGTCTATTAGACGGACAGTTATTCTTCATAAAGCATTTGTTGATAATTCGGGAGCAAATCGTTCCCTTCCATATAGAGACTACACTTAAAGAAGTCGAACTGGACTTCAGTCGGACTAAAAGTAAGTTTAATTGAAGACAAATGAACCGAATTAATGACTTTTACTCTTAAAGCTGCGGCCTTTGATTTATTGCAAAAACGTGAGAACCTCTTCAGTTTGAATACAACTAATTCTTTACTAAAGTTTTTATTTGAGGTATTTTTAAGCAAAAAATTTAATTAAAATCAAAATATATTTATAAATAGAATTCATTTGTTTTGTTAGAGCGCTCCTCAAGTTACTGAAAAAGTAGTCGACTCTCAAAAGGCTGTGGACAACAAAATTAAGAGCAAATGCGAAGAATTTATAGAAAATGGAATTCAAATGATATTATCTTCTTTAATCAATTTGAATAATTTGGCGAAAACTCTTCAAAAACAAAATCAATTAAAAAGTCATCAAATTTTTAGTTCTTCAGAAAATTTGAAGAATTCTTTGGAAGAAATACTTAAACAGTTGACAACAAACATGACTTTAGTGAAGTCAAGTATGTCTTTATATTTAGCCAACAGAGACACAGAAACCATACTCTTCACACAGATTCAGGTCTTTTATGTCTTTATTTTGTCTTATATTTGTTAATGAATTTTGAGAATTATATGAACTGAACTCCAATTTTATCTAATTTTTGATTTTTAGGTTAAAATTCAGCGAAATTATGAGGAATTGGAAAAACTTATTGAAAGTAATTTCACTGAAACCGAAATACAATCGATTGGTTTACCGAAACTCAATGAACTCAACGATCAATAAATCAATTTATATAAGAATTTTTGAAAATAAAGAGAAAAACATTTAATTATTTGTTTATTAAATAGTTTTTGCATTTATTCGAGTAATTAATAAAAGCAACAAAAGTATTGGGAATGAACTCCAATGGAGTATCGGTTCAAATGAACGACTAGTTGTTTATTGTATCAGATTTTAAATGGCAGTGAAAATACCGTTTGATTTTAATGCAAATTATATTACATAACAATAAATAACTGTCCGGTTTGGCAGTGATTCCTTCCGGCAGTGATTTCAGTCACAGGGATTTGATTTAAAACTAAAGCACTTCTAAACAATTCAATTATCACTCGGTTTTTCATTTAAAAGATTTTAAATCATTTGATAAACAATTGTTTGCCTTAATATCAGTTCTAAACTTTCAAACCTTTTATAGAAAAATCAGTTGAATTTGAATTAATTAATTAAATCCATTTCTGAGGCACTTCTTAGACACTCAAGTGTTTGTGCAATTCGTTGTCAAAGAGGGTAAGGCTTTTAAATTAATAAATATTACAAAAGCTTTTTTTCTGTACAATAATATCAATAATAATAATAATAAAACTTTTGGCTAATAATTAAACAAATTTTGCTTTAATTAACTAAAACCTAAACTTTTGGTTTGTGATCAGAAACCGGTATTTTTGATGCAAACCGAACATCGGCTCACTTTGGTTCTCAAATTACCGGATTTTAGGGTTTCACTAATGGGTCGCTCAAACTGTGAGTTGTGTTCAACTGTTGTTAACCAAAAACTGAATTTGTTTGCGAAGTAATGACACGTTCCTCGAGCACCGTTACATTCGATAAAAGGAGTCGCTCGGAAATCTTCCAGACAACTACCGGGACTTGAAAGGGACTGACCACCTCCTTCAGCACCTGCAGCCGTATGCTGTGCAAAGAGAAATTGGGTTTAAATAGTGAAGTTTGAGAACTTAATAATGGGTAATACCATCGCAAAACTATATCCAATCCAGAGTGATGTCCAACTGGGAGGACATTCAGGAATATCTAGTGATTGGCTGTGAACTGCGATCACATTAGCCGGTGCTTCACAAACAGAACATCGACTTATATATTGTCTAATAGCCTCTTCCCCGACTGGCATCATAGGTATGGGAGCATTGGTTGAGAGCCAATAGGACTTATCATTTCTGGAGGCATAGTTGCAAACACTGTTGAAGTCGCAAAAAAGGAATGGCATTGTACTGAATCTCCTGAGACAAGAGCCAGCAAAGCCTATAAAACAATATAATTGTTATTAAATTAATTATTAAAATATAAAATCAATTAATAAATACCGAGATCTTGATTATGAGCTTTTTCATTGCCCTCAATGTATAGCAGACTATATCCGTCCCAAATCTTTTGCATATTTTGTGGACACTCCGGAGGTTGTGCTGATTGACTGTGACGTACCAGTAATATTCCCATTAAGTAATCAGAACCAGATTCTCCTGGAGGTCCTGGATAACCTGGGTTCCCTTTAAGTCCTTGCAGTCCTGGAGCTCCAGGTAATCCAGATATACCGCGATCTCCTTTAATTCCAGGAAGTCCAGGTAATCCGGGTAAGCCTGGCTGTCCCAATCTTCCAATTTCACCCTTTGGTCCTAAAAAATAATATTGGAATTTAAGTAAATCATAAAAATGTCTGCAAATAAATTGTGAGTTTACCTGGAATTCCTGACGGTCCGGGCAAACCTGGTAATCCTGATGGACCAAAATCGCCGGGGGGTCCTCTCTCTCCTTTTTCACCTTTGAGTCCTTCATAGATATTTGCTGGCGGTACCGAACCTTTTTCACCTAATTTACAAACAAAGAGTTCAAAAGGGATTCAAAATTAAATAGATTTATACCTTTGGGTCCGATCTGTCCTTTAATTCCTTTTTATATAAATCAAAATTAAAAAAAGTTTTCATTCAATTTAAAAATTAATGTTTTCTTACCGGGAAGACCAGGAATACCTGGCAAACCATCAAATCCTCGATCACCTTTAAGTCCTGGAAGCCCTGAAGACCCCGGATATCCTGCTAAACCCTTTTCACCCTTGAAACCAGGAATTCCAGGCAAACCATCGCGACCTTTGATAAAGAATGAATTATTAACTGCTATACTGTAGGCGATTAAACGCTTACCAGTAGGACCGGGTGGTCCTCGAAGGCCAGGTAATGAGCTTGGTGGTCCTGGCAATCCTCTATCACCTTTAAATAAAATTTATTTCCTAAGAATTGGGAGACTCTCGTGAATTTAGATCAAACCTTTAAGTCCAGGAAAACCGGGCAGTCCGTCATCACCTTTAGGCCCCGGAATACCTGTCCTTCCCGGAAATCCAGGGGCTCCTGGAAATCCACGCTCTCCTTTAGCACCGGCAGGTCCTGGTTGTGATGACTCCCCTGGTGGTCCCCTCAATCCCGGTAAACCTGGTAGTCCTGGATCTCCTTTAGGACCAGGTAGTCCTGGCAAACCATCAATACCAGGTAATCCTGGTAAGCCTTGCAGACCCTTTTCACAACTTTCACCAGGAAGTCCTTCCGGACCGACGGGGCCTTCAATTAAAGATAATTTAGAGAAAATACTTTAAAACTTATCCCAAATTATTAACTAATATATACCCGGAAGTCCTGGTAATCCATTCAAACCGGGCGGACCATCATAACCAGGTAATCCCGGGTCTCCTTTAGGGCCGGCTAGTCCGGGAAGACCATCATTTCCTCGATCACCTTTTAGGCCAGGAAGACCTGGTAGTCCTGGCAGTCCTGAGACCCCCTTATCTCCTTTATCAGCCCTCTCTCCTAAAATATTTTATTTTTTATTTTGAAATAAAATAAATTAATTTAATTTGATGTCACACCCGGTGGTCCAGAATCTCCCTTTTGGCCGAATGGTCCGGGAAGTCCCGGCAATCCATCTATTCCTCGATCTCCTTTCAAACCAGGTAGTCCTGGCAGACCAGGTGTTCCCAAATTTCCTTTGAGTCCGGGTAATCCTGGGGGTCCATCAAAGCCTTTCGGTCCTGGAGGTCCAGTTGGACCAGGAAGTCCAGGTGGACCAGGAATACCTGACGTTCCCTTCAATAAGAGATTTTTAATCAATTTTCCAGATATTTTTGATCGATTTATACCTTATCTCCTTTATATCCGGGTAGTCCTGGTAAACCACTATCACCTTTGATACCTGGAAGCCCTGGAAGTCCAGGTGGACCATCTCGTCCAGGGTCACCAGGCCTTCCCGGCGGACCAGGCAAACCTAACCCGGGTAATCCAGGATCACCTTTCACACCTGGAAGACCAGGCAAACCGGATTTTCCTGGCAGTCCAGGACCACCAGGTAAACCAGATAATCCAATATCTCCTTTATCACCAGTCATTCCTAAATCTCCTGATATTCCGGGCAAACCAGGAGGACCTGGAAGTCCAGAATCGCCTAAAAATGTTAAATTAATCAATTATTTAGTTCTCGATAGACTTCTGACGAGTAAAACAAATTTTAAAATACCTTTAGGACCGGGTAAACCTGATCGTCCTTCTATTCCAGGTAAACCATCTAAGCCTCGATCTCCTTTAAGACCTGGTAAACCAGGAAGTCCATCTAAACCTGGTAATCCGGACTGTCCGGGAACGCTATCACCCTTTAAACCTTTAAAATTACATAAAAAACATTTTAATTAAAAGAAAACAAAAATATTTGATAAAAATAGAGACATATTATAAATAATATACCTTTAATTCCTGGCAGTCCAGGCAGACCATCTCTTCCCGGTAAACCACCATTTCCTTTAAGGCCATCCAAACCCGGAAGTCCAGGTAATCCAGGAATACCACCTTCTCCTTTAAGACCAGGCAAACCAGGAATACCTGGAAGTCCAATATCTCCTTTCGGTCCGATTTCACCTGAATTTGATTTTACAAATAAAAGTCATTTAAATTCCAATAATAGTTGTCTCCAAACAAACCTTTTGGTCCATCTCTTCCTGGTAAACCGGGAGCTCCCTCTGGTCCAGGATAACCTTCTCGGGCCGCTTCGCCTTAGATTACAATTATTTGAATAAAAGTTGTAATCTATTCAATCATTTAATTTAATTTTTCAAACCTTTATCTCCTTTAACTCCTGGCAGTCCCGGTAAACCGGGAAAACCGATATCTCCTTTCATTCCAATAATTCCAGGCAAACCTCTTTCGCCAGATATTCCTGATGGGCCAGGCAGTCCAGGATCCCCTTTTGGTCCGGGGTAGCCAGGTAATCCTGGCTGTCCGGGTCTACCAATTCCTGGAAGACCTTGATCTCCTTTTAAACCTATTTCGAGAAATACACGAATTTTTGTGAAATGAATTTAAATTATTAAATAATAATTAAATACCTGGAAGTCCAGGTAATCCGGGTAGTCCTCCGTCTCCTTTAAAGCCAGGTTCCCCTGGGAATCCCATTGGGCCATAGTCTCCTTTATCTCCTTTACCACCAGGTAAACCTTTCAAAATTCATTAAATAAATAATTTAATTGATTGAGTTCTAGAGTTGTAATACCTCTGAGACCGGGTGGACCGGGCAGACCATCCTCTCCTCTTTCTCCCTTAGGTCCTCTTAGGCCAGGTAAACCATCTCTTCCTGGGGCACCTGGAAGTCCAGGCAGACCTATATCTCCTTTAGGTCCAGGATCACCAGAAAGACCCGGTGGGCCGACAGGCATTGTCAAACTTTCTCCGGCTCGGGGTAATCGACCTGTCATTCCATTTAATTAAATAAATGTAAAATAACTTCAACTTAAAGGTCTATTATTATGACCTGGTTCTCCTTTTGGTCCGGGTTGTCCAGGATAACCAAATTCTCCTTTTTGTCCTTTAGGTCCTGGTAGTCCTGGAGCCCCTGGTCTTCCAATTCCTGGGTCACCTTTCATGCCTGGAAAACCAGGTAATCCAGGTAAACCTTGCCTTCCAGGTTCTCCTGGAAATCCAGCAAAACCCTGAAAATTTAAAGCAATTTAGATATTAATTATTATTCAAACAAGATTACAAAACTCTTATAAAGAGATAATTTATAATTATCAAGTTTATCAAGCTAAATTATAAATGGTAGAAGTGTATGACCACTATGTTTTTGGGGCTCAACTCTGATTAAAACAATCAAAATATTTCGATACAATAAAATGACTTAAATCCAAACCTTATCGCCTTTAGATCCTCCAAGACCAATGAGACCGGGTAGTCCAGGTGGACCGGGACGACCATCAAGTCCAGGGACTCCGGCTGGACCTTCAGGTCCAGAGTCTCCCTTTTCTCCTATATTTTGAATTTCCGGTTTAATCTAATTTTAATATAAAATTTGATTCTCAAAACCTCTTCGATGTAAAACTGGGGGTACAACTGCTGAATCTCCCTTAGGTCCAGGAATACCGTCTCTTCCGGGGAGACCTGGTTTCCCCTAAAAGAATTAAATTAATTTATTTTTAGATAAAGGCTTTTCATTGTTATTTATTTTTAATAATACCTCATCTCCAGGAATACCTGGTAGTCCTGGTATTCCATCATCGCCCCTAAAACCTGGTGGCCCCTGTGGCCCATGACTTCCTTTATCTCCTTGAATACCTGGTAATCCATCGAAACCTCGGTCACCCTTTTCACCTATCAATAGTCAATTAACAATAATCGCTTATAATTTTAATCGAATGGAAAACAATATATACCTTTAGAACCCGGAATACACGAGAGACAGGAACCTCCTATTTCGCCTATTAATCACATATAATTAAGTTATATAATTAAGTTTAATTTAATCATACCTTTGACTCCTGGTAAACCTGGAAGTCCTGGTCTTCCTGATAATCCTGGATAACCAGGATCACCTAAACAATAACATAAGAATAGTTATTTCAATGAAAATCAATAAATATTTTACTAACCTTTAGGACCGGGAAAGCCAGGCATTCCAGGAATGCCATCAATCGAATCACCTGAGATATTACCAATCAATTATAGCAATGAGAAATATTTATGTTTAATGACTGACCAGGTACTCCTCTCTCTCCTATAAGTCCAGTATCCCCTTTCTTTCCGGGCAATCCATTCAAACCGGGAGATCCGTCAATGCCTTCAATCAAATGCATTCAAAATTATTTTAACAAAAGTTTATGAAAGTCCACATTTGAACCGACCCTTTGGCCCAGGGATTGAATAACCGGGCGTTCCTTTAGGACTAATAAAATAAATTGGTTACTTATATTTCCATTTAGTTTATGTTTATTACCCAGGCTCTCCTTTCGATCCTGGAAGTCCTGGCAAACCAGGTGGTCCTTCGAGACCAGGAAGACCAGGCAGTCCAGCGTCTCCTTTATCACCTTTTTATCATTAAATTTAAAAAACTATTATATTATGTTTTGTTTTGTTATTTCTCACTTAATCACTAACCTTTTGGTCCGATTGGTCCCTCCCTTCCTGGGGAGCCAGGGATACCGGGTCCACCTAGAAGACCTGGCGGACCTCGAGGTCCAATCTCACCTGCATTTAAATTATATATATATTTATATATTGATTCGATTTTATATTAAAATAAACTTTGATTACCGGGCAATCCATCAGCTCCTGGTAAACCAGGTAATCCAGGAAATCCTCTTGGCCCAGGAGGACCAGGCGGACCTGCCATTCCTTCCCTTCCCTTTTAAGTCAAAGCATTAAATTTGGAACTTTTGATGAAGTAATATAACTCACTCCTGGAGGACCTGGTGGTCCCATAAGTCCCCTTTGACCTGGAAGACCAGGAAGACCAGAATCTCCTTTCATTCCAGATATTCCATCTAAACCAGGAAGACCTGGCCCGCCGCGATCTCCTTTGAATCCAATATTACCAGGCGGACCTGGAAATCCCTCTTTGCCCTAAATATAGGAATGGCTTTAAAATATTTTAAAATAAAATTCATTTAATTACTCTTGGACCGGGATGTCCAGAAAGTCCCTTTTCGCCTTTGGGGCCAATATCTCCGGGAATGCCCTAAAGTTATAAAATTACTTTTGATTATTGAAATTATATAAAAAGTTAAACTAAATACCGGAAATCCAGGCGTACCGTCATATCCTCTCTCACCCGATATTCCAATTTCTCCCTTTTATAATGAAATATATAATAAAATTCAATTTATCTTTAGATTGAATCAAACCTTTTGCCCCTTTATTCCTGTATCTCCTTTCGCACCGATAAATGAGGTCTGTCCCTCTAACTCAGGAAAAGCTGTACAATCCCTTCCTGGAAGTCCAGGGAATCCTTTCTCACCGGGATCACCTTTGATACCATCGTAACCAATTCCCATATTTCCTTAATTGCAAATTCATTGAATAAATTTATACTAAAATCATTTTATTTGTTTTATTATTTCACTTAATTTTATTATTATTTTGATTTTATTGTCAACAATTAGTTTAAATTAAATCAAGTATATTCTCCCTCAAGAATATCTACTCTTGAAGTGAGACTGTAATTATAGTAAATAATAACAATTCAAAACTTCTAATATGTATTTCATTATATTTTACATGCGAGTTGACCAAGGTTAATATTACAAATTTAATTTAACTATTTCAAAATATTTTACAAGTATAAACCTTCCATAATTTAACTAATATTAAACTTTGTAAAATTCTCTAATTCTTAACCAATATACATGTATACATGTATTTCTATATAACAACAATATTTATAGGCTTTATACAGATTAAAAATGTGATTGTTTTAAATTTATTCAAAAATCTTGATAAATTTATCGCTAAAAAATAAATCATTTTGACAAATAGTGTCTAAATTTTTGAAGATAACTGTAACAAGAAGTAGATCAATGTTTATCAAGTAGTAAAGGGTCTAAAAATGGCTCACTTTTATTATAATTTGAATTTTGATAACAAACACTTAGAATAGAATATTCTTTTATTAATTTGAAAATATTTTCTATTTTTCAAAATGAATTAATCAATAATCAAGAGATGGTTAATAATTACTCGAAATAATGCCTAAAAATCTCTAACCTTTCTCTCCAGGAAATCCTTGTTCTCCTTTTTGTCCCTTTATTTCAAATGTGTTAATATTTCAATCAGAATCATATTAAAATGCAAACTCACAATTGGTCCAATCAGTCCTGGTTCGCCTGATATACCCGGCAATCCATCAGAACCGGGTAATCCCGGAGCTCCAGGAAAACCATCCCTTCCTGGTTCTCCTTTGAGACCTTTAAGACCAGGTGGACCTATAGCTGGTTCTCCCTTATATCCTAAAGTTTAAGAACATTCGATTCAATTATTGAAAATATTTTAAACACAAAAAACTAATAAATCATTAAATTCGAGAAAATTTGATTCAATTTATAAATAATTTAACAAACCTTTAGATCCAGGAATTCCAGGTAAACCTGGAGGACCATCGAAACCAGGAGATCCTGGCAGTCCAGGCGAGCCGTCTGTACCATTGCAACCGTCAAGACCTGCTGGTCCTCTGGGCCCAACGGGACCGGGAATACCCTATATTTTAAAATTCTAGGTTTACTGTCAAAAGAAGGTTTACAACAAATAACTCACCGGAATCCCGTTAATACCGGGGAAGCCCGGCATTCCCATCTTTCCTCGGTCACCTTTGATACCTCTTGGACCAGTAGATCCAGAATCCCCTATTTCACCCTTTTCACCTATCAATCCCTCTGGTCCAACATGTCCAGGCAATCCTGGTGCTCCTATTGGTCCTGGTAAACCAGGTGGACCCTAATGGCATAGTTCTAGTTATGAGAAAGTCGACCTTGATCTTAAACTCACCCTTGACCCTTTATCTCCACTGCATTTGCATTGAGTACTCTGCGTACAGCCCACGCATTGTGTATTGTTATTTGCTGACGGATAGGACGGGTAGGATGGATAGGATGGATAGGATGGTGAATATGTTGGATATGTTTGATAAGCTCTTCTAAAAGTTTGCTTTAAAAGAGAAAAATGGTTCGGATTACTCAAACTTAACTATAAGTGATGATCAATTGATCGTTATTTGTATACATTCTTAAAGTTATTCGATTAATATTTTAAAATATATTTTAATGGTTTAAACGAAACAATAAATTAATTAAAATATAAATCAATCAATAATTGAATAAATCAGTTGAAGAAAGAATTGATTTATTGTTTGTCAGAAAATATAAATAATTTGTTGAGTAATTAATTCCCTTCTATTCTGTGTTTGTCTCAAAATTTAATAAAAAGCGATAAATTGATGAAATAGTTTTGGTGGAAGTCCTGGTGAAAGAACTGAGTGGAGTATATGAAGGGCTCATTAATTAGAAAATATAAAATGAATGTCTTGTTATGTCTTGTTTTACATGTGTTTTAAAGCCATAACTTATTCGAAGACACGTTTGTTAGCCGTTTGAGAGGATTTGTGGCTCAAAATCTTGTCATTCATCCAAAATCAGCGCTCATTGTAATAAAGTAAAGGTCGGGATCGCAAGGCTTTGGCTTATAGTCGATGTTTAGTCGGTGTGAACCACATTAGCGAATGTCACTCACTATCATCTAAACAGTTAGAGACTCGTCATAAACATTATCTCCGACTTCGATCAAAACACTTTCGACTCAAAGAAGACCATTGTTTTACACTTTCCCTCTTCCAGAGTCTTTTATTGCAAAATCAACAGCTATTTATCCTCATTTGATAACAAGATAATTATTATTTATTTGAGTAAATAATATTTAGCTATTTTCCAATCTAACCCTCAATGAAATTGCAAGACTTTCTTCGTGGCACAGTCCTGACACTGTCCTGACACAGTCTCACACTTTTTAAAAAATTAAAAATTAAGAAAATATTCTCTCATTAATAAAGTATTGTATTTTCAGTGTTTTGAATCAAATATTCTGTGATTTAAGAGTAAAGTAAACTTTTTATTTATGTGATGAAGGGCTCCAATATGTTAACCAAAATGTCTAAGGAATTGATGTCAGGCCTGTAATTAGTGATGTTATCTTCAATTTTGTTATCTATGATCTGATTCTCATAAAATTTTAGAAAGATTTCACACAAAACTAATAAAAGGAATAGTAATCACTTTAAACAAATAAATTTAATGTCATTTTCAACATTTGATGGATTTCTTCAACCATTCGCTAAAAATATCGTATGAATTGAGAAATTCATTGATTCAGTAATAGCTTTCACTTCGATATAATCAAAGATTAATTATTAAAAACATCGGAAAACTATCGGAAAACAAATTTGAATAAATAGAAGAAGAATTTGATCAAAATTTTTAAACTTATCTATAATTTAAATAAAAAACTAAATCATTAAATAATATAAATAAAAGCTATGATTCATATGAAATGAATGCAAATCTGTTTTATTTAAAGTGAAAATTCTGTTCTGTCTTTAAATCTTTTCTTCTTATCGTTAATTATTTGTGAATATAATTACAGTTTTGTTTGTTTATAATATTTTTTGAAATTACATTCAATAAATGAATATAAAGTTATTTCAGTCGATTTGTAATATTTGTAATATCTATGAATTTATGCCAATTATTAACTTAAAGGCAACAGAAAAGCAATCATTACATTCATTTCGTTCAAAAGACTTGCAGAGAATGGGACAGAGAGGGAGAGGGAGAGGAGAGAAAGAGTCAATTGGAAAGCGAGCGCATCGTTGATCTCAACATTCTTTTCCTGGAAGTCTATCAAAATAAACAAAACGTTTGGGAAAGGCATCAAACGATAGCAATGTGCTGACGAACGCCTCATTCTGGAGCTCAATATGCTTTTCTTTTTGACTAATGTTTCCGGGGATCACAACTATCACAATCATCACAATCGCTTCCATTAAATATTTACTACTTTTATCAAAACATAAGTTAAAGGATAAAAAAGTGATTCCCTTTTGAATAATCATTACCAATATCTCAAACAACTAAACAATAATCATCTGTTCTTTCTCTTCTATTCTCAAATAGAGCAAATTGAGCATTATCATTTTAACAATTGGATATTTTTTAGCACTACTTTATTCAAACATTTGAATATTTAGAGTAAAATTACTTTTATTGTCTTTTAATTGAAAATATGTGAGAATTATGAGACGATCACAGAATTTGTGAACTTTTGTCGATAGAAATGATTGGAATTGAATTCTTTGCAGTTTTTGTTTACTTAAGTCAAGAAACTCTGAAATTCATTGAGTATTCTGTGTTTAAATTTATTTTGATTATAAAATGAGACAAAATTAGAATTATTTTAAAACTTAAGGAAAGAACACAAAAATATTTGAATTCAAAAGTTGGGACAAAAACTAAGAAAAATGGAAACACAGTGAAGCGGAAGAAACAGATTAGTTGGTTGTGCTATTCGTTCGCAATGGTTTAGGTTTCAATGACAGACACTAATGTTTGACATTCTTTGCCGAACACACTCTGCCGTTCCCTCAACTATGAAGTACTTAAATGATTGTTTTGAATCCCTATCCAAAAAGCATTTCTTTCTTTTGGTTTTCTTCGCTGAAAATTCTTTACTTTTTTGTAGAGATCCCAATGACTTACTTGGGTTAGAAAGGAATCAAATAACTGGAGTCATTTATTTTGTTTTTTTCTTCTCTGCAAGATGTTCTGCCTGCGAATCTGTTTTCTATCCAAAATACAGTCTAAATAATATTCATATCTGACGTTTGAAATCATTTATAATTGAATAAAAAACAAAACAAAAATAAAATTATAAACAATTCTTAAAACATTGGTTTTAGTCATAATTTTGTTGAAATATTCTGTCAATACTTAAGGTGTTGAACGAGACCTCGACCAATGTCTCAATAAAAATGACAAATGTTTTGCCAAAATTTGGTTCACTTGAAAAAAGCACTTATTCTTTGTCAGGAGAAAAGCAAAGGGATTGCAAAGGGATAGAAAAGTGATCTGTGAATAGGCTGTCACTGACCCGCGGGCTAAGAAGGCGTTGTCACTTCTATAATACTAAATACACGCATTTTCACACAGAATGACAGCTTTGAGATGAAAATATTTCATTCATAGTCTTAAAAGTTATATAATTTGATCTCAAACTTAGTCTTAATCTAAAACTCTTTAATAGCATTAATCAAAAGACAAATCTTGTTTCCAAAAGTTAAAAAGCGGTATCACTTATCTGTCAATTTGAGCCAAGATTAGTTTAACTAATTAGCAAATATCACTATAATAGAGTTAAACCATTTAATATTATGCGTTAAATCATTTTCGAAATTCCCAAAAGAATTGAATAAATTTTTATAAAAGGAATTGAAATGAAAACGAATGGAAGCGATGATAGGAATGGATATTAATAGTAATAATTTGGTTCACTTACCGCTTGAATCGGTTTTTGTAGAACTATTAAGTTAATCAAAGTTATAACAAAAAGTATAAAAACTAATTTTAAAAGTTTTTCG
>JAQIXD010000966.1:0-18826 GCA_034699985.1 Minunthozetes semirufus | reverse complement strand
GAGAGAGAGAGAGAGAGAGAGAGAGAGAGAGAGAGAGAGAGAGAGAAGCTTTATTTCACTGATTCTTCAATAAAGGGATGCTTATTTTGTTGTAACATTAATCCAAAGAGACTAGCACAGTTAGCACAGTTGGCACATTTAGTCTATTATTATTTTACTTTAATTTTTAAAATTTATTTTTCAAAGTCTAATATTGTAAAGAGAAAGTTTTTGCTCTATCATATGCATTATATTTGTCTTGGTTAATACAATAACCATTCTTTAAATTAACAGAGAGGTCACCCAAGAAGGGTCACTTAAAAATTCTAGTTGAAATTGTTTGTGTGTAATTTGAGGAAGGGAAAATCATTAATAATATTGAGTTTAAGCGATAACAAAAGTTTTCAAATATTCTTTGATTTTGATGATTCTAAAAACCATTCTCTATTTGATTCTTTAATTAAACGATTTATGAATTTAATGAAAGTATAACTCCATTTAAATTCCTTATAAGATATAACTGTTGAAAATCGCATAGAAAAGTAGTGACAAATTTAGAGACCATTTCTATTGGTTAGTATTGATATGATTCGCAAAATAGTCTGAGTTTATGCAATAAATGAGAATATATTTGAATAGAAACACGCGTACAATGTTTGCTGTGTTGACAATAGTTATACGAAAGTGATAATAAAGCTAATAGTGCTAACTGTGACCATACTTCTGAAAAAACGTGCACTTCTTTAGAAAGAGAGGAAAGCCATCATTTTTGCAAATCGACAATATTTTTATGTAAAATTAGATGCTTTTTATGTTATAACCATTATATATGTATATCATTCATATTTTTGTGGTAGAGCTCAGTGTGAGCTCTCATCTCATTCAATGAAGCAATGAGTTGTGCTATAGATTCACATTTAACTGGTGGTGCTATTGAACGGGTATACAAAAAAGAAATGAAGCCATCATAACATCACAACATCATAACATTCATAGAAAAACTCAAATCTTTTGTCAATTCTTATATAAAATGCATTTTTCAAAAGCGAATTTTAAACTCATATAAACCTGCAAATAGTTGTTTGAGTGATATATTTTGAGAAACATATTTATTATATATTCGTATATATGGCACACATTATTAGCTGAACCAACAGTAAGAGCCTAACAGTGACCGACTCAGAAGGCGGTCGTCCACGACTTCAATTGAAATTTAATTTGAAAGGAAAGAGAGTTTATATGAGAAATAGATGTTCTCTAAATAGCGGACAACACATCAAACAGCGAACAAAATTAGTTTATGTGACCCATAAATAGTGTATAAAAACTTATTCTGAGTCTATTGTGTGATGACTGGCGATCAATAGCGACAATAGTTTCTCTTTACTAACAGAGTTTCCAAACAACAAATCAAAGCCTAAGTCTTCTATTATAGTGAAAAACGAGGAAAATAAACGTATATTTGACGAAAATAGAGAGAAGGCTCACAAAACTTGCAGTTTCTCTAAAATGTTAGCAAAACTAAATGTGAACAAAATGATAGAATAGGGATCTGATCCAATTTCTTGCAGCCATTTCTCACTGGGTTTTACCTTTCTATCTGAATAGCATTAAAGCTCTGTTCGATCCGCAAACATGTGTTTTATCACAGATATTGAGATTTATTTCCAAATGACAAACATAGCACTCATACAACACTCATAGCTCTCTTGGAAGCACTGGAGCAGCAGCTTCTCTATATCTTCACTACTTTTCAAATCTAATATCATAGAAAGCATAATAAATGTCTTCACCTCAAACATGAGTCACATTAGTTAGTTATCATCATTTGTGTCCAAAACATTATTCTCTCTCTCTCTCTCTCTCTCTCTCTCTCTCTCTCTCTCCTCCCTCCCCTTCTTTCTCTCACAGATTCTATCTTTTCTTTATTTGGTTCTCAATTCTCTTTAGTTGAATGCAATGAATGTGTTTATAGACTTATTTATAACAATTTTGATACTCATATAGTGAGAGCATTAATACCGTTCATAAGAGCATATTTAGGAGCGAAAAGACTATTATCTAAATTGAAAAGAGGTTGTCTTCAATGGCAAAATTGCTTAAAACAAATAATAGTGCCCTTAAATTGATTGCTGCCCTAAAGGAGGCATACTTTTCAAATAATTTTGTGTTTGGCCTCACTTTCAGAATAGTATTCACTCTATAATTGTTCGAAAATTTTTTTTAGACAAATCATTGAATCGAAAGATAGTTTAAAACCAATCATTGAATCAAATAAAAAGCAAAACATTTTAAGTGTATTTCAATTTATTAGTGAATATTCAAAAGTTTATAAAAAATAAAAGCATTCATACATTTAAAAAACATATCATTCAGACCCAGAATAATAAATGGAGTGTTGTTTTAATTTATTGAGAATAACAACATTTAGTCGAAAAGTTCTAATTAATTGACTTTTGGTTATAAAGCGATCACTTATTACAAAAATATGTGATTTGTGTTCTCTTTGAGTAAAAAATATTTAAAAATTCAACAAATAATTAATTATTTGAATTCATCGGCGATATGTTTGGCAATAGTGTTGAGCTGTATATTAGAAGTTCCCTCATATATGGCTCCTATTTTGCAGTCGCGATAGTACTTCTCAACGGGAAAGTCTCGGGTAAATCCTACGCCTCCGAGCCATTCAACGCATTTAGAGGTTGTATTGGCGGCCACTTCGGAGGCGTAATACTTAGCGATTGCGGCCTCTTTAATAAATGGCATTTTTGCGTCTCGAAGTCGCGCCGCGTTATATACCAAGAGTTTTGCCGCTTCTATTTCGGTGGCGATCCTTGAGATTTGGTGTTGCATTCCCTGAGCACAACACAAACCAAGCCTTCAGTCAAAATGAATTCAATACAAAAATAATTACCTGAAAATCGAAAATTTTTTGACCGAATTGTTTCCTTTCGAGAGTGTATTTGACGGCGTGATTGAAACAGCCCTCCGCTAAGCCCAACATCTGAGCACCAATACCTATCCGTCCCTCATTTAGTGTTCCGATTGCATATTTATAGCCGTGTCCTACCTCTCCAATTACATTAGAAGCCGGCACCTGATATAATGATTCAATTAATTAAAAGAACAAATTGAGAAAACAAATAGTTCTAACCCTAACGCTATCAAAGATGACGGGACAGGTACTCGACGCTCGAATTCCAAGTTTGTCTTCGTGTTTGGCTACAGTTAAACCCGGAGTATTGCGTTCGACAACAAAACAAGTGATTCCTTTATATCCGGCCGAAGGATTCACATTTGCGTAAACGAGGAATAGTTGAGCGAACTCTGCGTTTGTTATCCAACACTTCGTCCCATTTATTATGTAATGATCGCCATCTTTAACGGCTGTTGTCTTTAACGCGAAGGCATCCGAACCAGAATTGGGTTCAGATAAACAGAACGCTCCGACCTTTTCATTAAAATAATTAATAAGAAATTTCTTATGAGTCATATGTTGTCTCAATTACATTGTCTTTTGCTATTCGGGGAAAATATTTAAGTCTCTGTTCTTCAGAAGCAAATCTACGGAAAGTTTGAGAGACTAAAGTGTTCTGAACGTCACAAAACACACTAACAGAAGGATCCACTTTTGCTAACTCTTCAATCACGAGCATCGCTGAGAAGAAAGTAGATCCCGTTCCACCATATTTAGTATCGATATCCACAGACATCAACTGATTTCAAACAAATTACAGATTAATCAATAAATTATAGAATATAATTGAATCTATTGATGCAATTGGTTTCAGGGATGGCCTCTGTTTTCCAAATAATAAATATTTGTAACATATATTTCAATTTGTATTCAATTTGTATTAACTCTTATCACTAAACGAATTCTTAAAACCCGAGTTTAGTATCTATTCCTCTGTTGTTCAGTAATATAATTAATTTAGAAATCATTGATATTTACCCCGTTTTGGAATAAAAGGTCGATAACACTCTTCTCCATCATTGAGTTTTCATCCATTTGTTTAACTAAAGGCTGGATTTTCTCTTCAGATAACCGTTTGACCATATCTTTCATCGCCTGTTCCTCGTCTGAGAGATAAGTCACCGGCAAAGTCGAAGCACTTCGGAACCCATACCTTATTAGAGTCGGTTCCAACTCTCGGTTCAACAATGATTTGAGTCCACTTCGAGCTAAAACATGACTTATATTCTGTCAAAAGAATAATTAATTGATTGAAAACAAACTCATCGTTTATTTGTTTACTTTTGTCGCACAAATTGCTTTCAAAGAAATCATTTTGTTCTTTACTCTTCGTAAATGTTTAATTAATCCTTGAATTAAATGAAATTTAATTGTTTTAAAGAAATGACAATTTGTGTCAACTATTATCTCAGGTCTGAGTCCAGTGACTTAGGATTTAAAGATCTGATAATAAGAACTGAAAGACAAGACTTGAAATCAAAGTTTTGTTGAGAACAAACTCCGCCCATAAGTCATGTGTCACTCATTTAAATGTTTGTTGTTTTGTAAACATTTAAAATACATTTGATTCTTGAGTGCAATCTTCAGCTGTTTTCTACATATTTAATCATTAATTTCAAACTTATTGATCATTCTTTTGATTCATTCCTTGCAAACAAACTCTTAGTATGAAAAAACACTTCTTTTGGCCATCTTTTCACTCTTCACGACAACTCATAGGAGAGAAGAGTCATTCAGTTTTTAGAAATGAGTTGTCTCTAAACCTCTATAAATGTATGGCCACTCGTAAAGAGTTCATTTGGGAAAGTGATGGTCATTGTTCATCGCACACTGGAGGTATATTTAACGTTGAGTATAGCACTGATGGGTAGGTCTCAGTAATTGAGTCAATAAATAAATCAATTAAACAAATTTGTTGAAACAGTTCAGTACTTTTGGCCGCAACTGAAAACAAAAAGATATTACTCTTCAGCACTAATAATCATAAACTGGAAGACGTCGTGGAAAGTGCGCACAAGTCTTGTGTAAATTTGATTAAATTCTTGGATTCGAGAACATTTGTTACCGCTTCTGATGACTGTACTCTTGGTTTTTGGGATTTGAGAAATTTAAAGCAAAAAATTCGAGTACTCAGAGGTCATCGAAATTGGGTTAAAAGCATTGAATACGACAGTTCTCGAGGAGTCTTACTTTCGGCCGCATATGACCAGACAGTCCTCAAATGGGATATAAACAGTTCATCAAATAATCCCCAAAACGTTTTGAAGATTAAAAATATGTTAAGAATGGTATTGAGTCCGGATTCGACTAAAATGATTATATCGACGGCTGACGGATATCTTTTAATAATCCATGACTTGGATTTGAATACATTAAATGAAGACTTGAAGGACTTTAACCCAGATTTGTATCGTTTAATGCAAGACGAGAACAACTATAGCATAGACATGGGTTCGTGGCTCAACCCTCTCTTCACCGCAAAGACAAATAGAGTGGAATTAATCTCAGATTTTCCCGAATCTGATATAAATGGATACATTACTACATTAGATGTCCAT
Organism: Minunthozetes semirufus; assembly: GCA_034699985.1. Classification (NCBI taxonomy): domain Eukaryota; kingdom Metazoa; phylum Arthropoda; class Arachnida; order Sarcoptiformes; family Punctoribatidae; genus Minunthozetes; species Minunthozetes semirufus. The sequence goes on along the minus strand of JAQIXD010000966.1, from coordinate 13,312 downwards.
CCTTTTGGTTGGGCTGTGCTCTCTAGGAATACAGCTGGAAATGAAATGAGTGAGTGGACATGTGTTCACGATATCCAGTCCTCAGATGAACCGTTAAAAACAAAACCAATTAAAAGACAAAATTGTTTTAATAGAAATCCTTTGAATAAGTCTTTGATTTCATCGAAATCTTCTTTAAATCAAACAAATAGTGAAATAAATTCGAACCGTTTTTCTGAAGTGAAAAATAATCCAATAATTGTGATAAGCAGTCAAATCGGGTCATCAGAACCCCACACATCAGTAGTGTCTCAGTCGTCCAGATATCAGTCAAATATTGATTCCGAAGGTTTGGTCTATAAAAACAATTTACGGCTAAAATATTACGTCAAAGAACTTAATGAAAACCACGGATTCATTAAAGAATTATGTTTTAGTAGAGACGGAAGAGTTATCTGTTCTCCCCATCACTTTGGCTTTCGTTTACTTTCATTTGACGCTAAAACTTCTGAAATGTCTGACTGTGTCTCAGATAAACCAAAAGTCTTATATGAATTGAAGAAGAGTTTATGTCATCCCGATTATGTGCTCACAACAAGATTTTCTCCGACTCAGTGCCAAATCGCTTCCGGTTGTCTCAAAGGGAGGGTTGTCTTTACTCAACCAATATTTTAATACTCAATAATATTGTTTGTTTGAGTGTCAGATGAGATGATCTCATTTTTCTAACTTTACTTTAGTAATAGAGTGTTACCCAATTGGACAGCCTTTGGAATTGGTTTTAAGAAATATATTTAAGAATCGGTTATTGTTTAAGTTTTGTAAACTTTTAACTCATTTTTAATGACTTTTATTATTATTAAAGAAAAATATAACGAAAATCTAATCAAATATTTAATTGTAATTCAGTTCTAAAAACTTTTATCACTTAAAAGATCAAACATTTTTTGTACTGAATTTTGAGTTCACTTATAGTAAGAATCTTTCTATGTTTGATCTCAAGAGAGGGTGCTTTCGATGGCATTAATCTATTGGAATGAGGATAGGAGTGGCCTCTCATTTGGTGACAACCATTACATGAAATAACTTCCGTTGTTTTGTAACTCATTTGTAAACATTTGAATCATTAAAAGGATTTTAATTTGAAATTAGACTCACTTTTGACAACATTTATGTCTTTAAATAAAATATTTATTTTTAATTTTATATAAATTTTTATTCAAATTTTATTTTGATATAAATATTGTGAGAAATGTCTGGAAATGGTGTCTCCGTTGTTAACAATTACAACAATTCCATCGGCAATCAAATGGCTGTCAAATGGGACCCAAAAAATCTTGAGATTAGGACACACTCTGTGGAGAAGACATTGGAGCCATTGGTGATGCAGGTATTGTCACTCATTTTATTGAATAAACTTTATAAATATCGAGAATTTTTGCGATTAAAAGGTGACCACTTTGGTCAACACGAAAGGTCCGTCCAAGAAGAAGAAAGGACGCTCTAAAAGGGCTCATGTTTTGGTGGCGGCCGTCGAAAAGGCGACCGAAAATTTCATACTAAAAGGCGAAGAAATAGCGTTAGAAAACCCCGACATCAAAGTGGAAATGCTTTCAGCAGTAGAAGAGGTCCGTAATGCTGGCGATGCTATGGGAAAGGCTTCGCGTGAATTCGCTGAAGACCCGTGCAGTTCAGTTAAGAGGGGAAATATGGTTAAGGCCGCCCGTAATCTTCTATCAGCTGTTACTCGACTCCTAATTCTGGCCGATATGGTGGACGTCCACAGACTTCTTAAGTCTCTGCAAATAGTTGAGGGAGATTTGGATAAAGTGAAGAACGCTTCGAGTCATTCAGAATTAGTCGAATCGTTCAGAAGTTTCGGCAAAAATACGGCCGAACTCATCAGTCAAGCGGCCAAAAGACAGGCAGAGCTTAAAGATCCGCGACTTCGCGACGATTTAGCCGCCGCTCGCGCTATACTTAAGAAGAATTGTATGATGTTATTGACCGCTTCCAAAGTCTATGTCAGACATCCAGAGCTGTCGGCAGCCAAAGAGAACAGGGATTTCATATTCAGACAGGTCTGCGAAGCAGTAAATGCTATCAGTGATGTCGCACAGGGAAAGAACGGATCAAACAATGGAATGACAGCTCTACCTTTTGATGGTCCGGGAGAACTGGCAGCTGCTTTGGATGACTTCGATGACAGTATTATTATGGATCCATTGGTTTATAACGAGCAAAGAACTCGACCCGTATTAGAAGAACGTCTCGAAAGCATTATTAGTGGCGCGGCTTTAATGGCTGACTCGTCCTGTACTAGAGATGAGCGCCGGGAAAGAATTGTCGCCGAATGTAATGCTGTTCGTCAGGCATTGCAGGACCTCCTCTCAGAATATATGGCAAACGCAGGCCGTCGTGAACCAGAAGAATCTTTGGGCAAAGCTATTGAACACATGAATAGAAAGACCAAAGATTTGAGGCGACAGCTCAGGAAAGCTGTCATCGATCACGTGTCTGACTCTTTCCTGGAGACAAATGTTCCGCTTTTGGTTCTCATTGAATCAGCAAAGAATGGAAACGTAAACGAAGTGGAAGAATACGCTCAGGTATTCACCGAACACGCATCCAAACTGGTAGAAGTGGCGAACCTGGCCTGCAGTATGTCCAGCAATGAGGACGGCGTCAAAATGGTTCGCTTCGCTGCCTCTCAGATTGAGAGTCTGTGTCCTCAAGTAATAAATGCGGCGCGAATTCTGGCCGCTCGACCCCGTTCTAAAGTAGCACAAGAAAATATGGAGGCGTTCCGGGAGGCCTGGGATAATCAGGTCCGAGTTCTTACTGAAGCGGTCGACGATATCACGACTATCGATGACTTCTTAGCCGTTTCTGAAAACCATATCTTAGAAGATGTAAACAAATGTGTTTTAGCCCTTCAAGAGGGAGACGCAGATAGTCTGGACAGAACTGCCGGAGCTATTCGCGGCCGCTCTGCGCGAGTCTGTAATGTAGTGACCGCTGAAATGGATAATTATGAACCGGGAAATTATACCGAAAGGGTTTTGGAAGCCGTCGCCTGTTTGAGAGATCAGGTTATGTCAAACTTCGCCACAAGAGTAGAAGTGGCGGTCGATGCTCTCACTAGTGATCCGCCCAAAGAAGTGGATGAAAATGAATTTATTGACGCTTCGCGTCTTGTCTACGATGGAGTCAGAGAAATCCGAAGAGCAGTACTTCTAAACAGAACCGTTGAAGAACTGGATTCGGAAACAGAAATCGAATACGAAGACAATACTTATGAAACGCGCAGTAAATGTAAGTCTTAAGGAAATGGTTAATAAGATTTGATTTTTAATTGTATTCTCTTAAACAGCGAGTATTCACACGGATTTCGATGAATACCCGGATATCAGTGGAATTAGTAATACAAGAGATGCCTATCGTTTTGTATCAGAAGAAGAGAAGGAGAAGATCGCAGAACAGGTCGAGACATTCAGAACAGAGAAGAATAAATTTGATCGCGAAGTCGCCAAATGGGACGACACTGGAAATGATATCATAGTTATAGCTAAAGAGATGTGTATGATTATGATGGAAATGACTGACTTCACCAGAGGTAAGGGTCCTCTCAAGACAACAATGGATGTGATAAATGCAGCAAAAAAGATATCAGAGTTCGGAACCAAATTGGATAAGTTTGCGCGACAAATAGCAGACCAGTGCCCAGAATCGACCACAAAGAACGACTTAATTTCATATTTGGCGCGAATCACTCTTTACTGCCATCAGTTGAACATCACTTCCAAAGTGAAAGCAGACGTTCAGAACATATCAGGAAATCTTATAGTTTCCGGAGTGAGTGTCCAATCAGTCGAATGACTCATTTATTGAACTAAAAATTGAATTTTATTAAAACATTTAATGTATTTATAGCTCGATAGCGCCACTTCTCTGATTCAGGCGGCAAAGAATCTGATGAATGCCGTCGTTTTGACCGTAAAGTCTTCATATGTGGCCTCAACTAAATACCCGAGAGGTGGACAACAACCTATTGTGAGTCAATACTTGATATTTAAATCGATTGCGAATTCATTTGTTTTATTACTTATAGTCACCGATCGTTGTCTGGAGAATGAAAGCGCCGGAAAAGAAACCACTCGTTAGACGAGAAAAGCCAGAAGAGGTTCGCGCAAAAGTAAGGCGCGGATCACAAAAGCGAAACATTGCGCCCATCAAAGCCTTGAGTGAATTCCAAAGTCCCGCCGAATCGGTTTGAGATATTCGCACACATTTGGCTTCTTATCGCAAAAATGTCAATAATTGAGTCAATTTTCGGTATTTTTTGTGACATTCCTTTTTTTTGAGGACTTCCCCTCAAACATTAACTTATAGAATATCTATAAATAGTATACAAATATATATTTAAATGACTTATAAATTATAAAACAAATAGTTTTTCTAATTTTGAAATTATTGTAAGCAATGAACGATTGAATCCAAAAAAGAATAACAATTATTGATTGGAAAAAGTGATGGTTTGCCAAATGTTTAGACAAATAATTAGACAGAATAGCAAACTCTATAGCAATACATTTCCGAACGATTTTATTATATATTTTGGATTTTCTAATGTCTTATCTCTTGTAAACCATATTTTGTCTTAAGTGCCTCTTTTACTACATTTTAATCAAATATTCAATTATTTTATATAAACTCTAATTTCGAGACAATAACTAAATCTGTGCTCAAAATATATATCGATTTATATATAAATTTATTTTCTCTGAATTCTGTAAAATGTATTTTAAAATATGTATCGAAATATTGAATCAAAATTTAAATTTGTTTTTCAATAAATTTCTTTTATTTAATTCGTTTAATCAAAAGTCTATTTAATACGTGAAGGACCGGCCGTTTCGTACTCTTTTTCGTATTCGATTTCAATTCTCTGTCTTTTCTGAGACTTTTTATTGGATTTCTTTTTATCAGTTTTAGAGTTACACTTAGAGCCAGACTCCGACTCATCGCTCGAAATATCCATTTGTTGTTTACCATAGTCTTCGAAATCACTTTCATCGCTCTCTTCGAAGTCATTTGCGGCCACATATTCAACGTTTTGTTTATCTATTTCTTCGTCACTTTCAAGTTCTTCCTCGAGTTCTAACTCTTTATTCTTAACAGATTCTGTGTCGCTCTCAAACTCTTCGTCTTTGAGAGCCCTATCAAAAGCTGTTTGAGGGAAGTTATAGATGTCTCCATACGTGCCTTTCTTTAGTCGCTCTAATAGTTCTTTTTCAATGGCATTATCCAGTTTTGCAGCCAAAAGAGCCTTCATTTCGCGACGTCTTTCTCTTCGCTCAATCTTTGACTGCAAGGGAACCAATTTCTTTTGTCTTCTTAGAGCTAATCTTCTCATTCGAATCAAATATTGTGTTATTTTAGTTAATCTTTGTTTACATCTGTGGATCATATGTTTTGGCCAATACTGAAGATTTGAGTCAATTTGTTGTAACCCTTTTTCATAGTTTTTCGATAATTTTATTTTCTCCCAAAGTTTTGAAGGAAAGGCCGCCCTCTCTATTGTTTTAACAAACAGATAACAAACTCCTTTTTCTTCGCGAACAGTCGCGTAATTACTATTAGCCAAAGGACAGGCCGTTCGACTGCAAAGTCCCGAAACGTTGTATTCATTTCGACAAAAGCTTTGAGTTTTAGATCTGAATCCAGAAAAATATTACAAAAAAATCTCTCATTTGATTCAATACTGACTGAACTTTATATGAGCAGAACGTGCCGTTCAATACACTCCATATCACCTAAAAAGCAAATCATTAATGTGTTGTCCAAATGTCTGTCCAAATCACTTACGTCGTCGTTTTGCATCTCTTCTTTGATTTAAAAAAAGTGGTCAAAAATATATATAATTTGCAATATATTTCAATTCAATGATATCTGAAGAATCAAATTAAGTTAAATTAATTGGCTTATTAAGTGAAAGATTGTGGTAATAATTATCTAAAAACAACAAAATTTAATTCAACTTAAAAACAATGCGTGAAAAACATGAGTTTAGAGATGTTTACAAATATTGTAGAGATGGCGACACTTCCGCCAAATATGTTGACAAACATTAGCCGCTATGATAAACATCTCTCACCTGATCTCTCAATTGGTGTCTCATTTGACAGTTTAGACTTGATTTCGATTATTTCAAAGACAATGAGATTATATTTTAATCCAATTCAATGACATAACAATAAAGTCGGATCTCAAAAGGTTTTAATAAATTTAATGATTTTATTTGAGTTCTTTTAAATAATATGAGATGAAGTGTTGTCATGACTACAACATCACATATTGTGATAAAACTTTTGGACATTCATTTGTCTTTAGATTAATATATCGATAATTATTAGAGATATTAATGATTTCGATTGACTCTCATTACTTAAAAATTACTAATCTATTGATGTGATCTCAAATTCTTCAGATGATGTCTTGGAGACCAACATTTCGGAGAAGAGTAGAGACAGCGATCGGAATAATTTTGCGAACTCCCGGTCTCTTCATAATCGAGTACTGGTGGAGGTCTGCATCGGAGAAAGAGACTCAACAATCGATTGGTCGCTCGAATGGCGTTTTGACAGATCTGATCACAAATATAGGTCTGAATAACCAAATGTTTAAAACAAAGTATTGATTGAAATGAAATGATTTGTTGTAATAATAGCTCTAATCAATGGTTTTCTACTGTTATTACTTCCACTTTCTTACATTCGTATGGTTTACACACATATCGTTTGTGGGGCTCTACTAATGAGTGCTCACCTCTTGTCGTATCACTTCGTAAATGTAATCGATGTCTATAACGGCTTTTCTTTTATGGAGTCGTTGTCTGTAACTCTGGTACCCAACGAAACGGCAAAACAGATCTCACTTTTAGCAGTTCACGTGACCATTGCTCTGGTGGTGTCCTGTTTACTACAGTCTCCTTATAAGCCATTAGTTGCGGGTTTGTCTTTCTTTCTTTAAATCAATTGAATGTCTAATTTTGAGAACCATTGCATTAGTGTTCGCCTCTTATTCTCTTCCCGTTTTTGGTCGTATATTAGACTTTCCTGAAGAATCACTTCAAGTAAGATATACCTCTTTTGGCCCCTTATTTCAGTTATATTCTATTGGATCAGGTCTTACATCACTTCAGTTGTGCGGTAGTAGTGGTCAGTCTTATTCATTACGCGTACAGTTGTTTACCAAAAGTGTTGACTCATTTGAAGAGCGCTTATAACGAGTTATTAAATACTACTGAAGATCACGGAATGGCTTCAATTCTAGTCCTGTTGTGTAACAAAGTGTTCGTTCCGACACATTTCTTCCTCTTTTGGTCCATCGCTTTCTTCATCAAACTCTATGAGAACAGCATTAATGAGACCAAAAGCGAATGGTATGTCTCAGTGTTGAGCGCCGCCAGTGCTGTCTGTATAAGTCCGGTATCGCTATTCTCAACGGCAGTGGCCGTCACTTATATGTCATTCTTCTTGTTATCGGCAATGAAGTACTTTTTATGGGGTAATTGTCGTCAATCCCTCCCTAATATGCCAAATGTACAGCAAATGCATAGCGGTTGGGAAGAAGGGATGACTACATTCCTTTTGGCAATTCTTACGGGACTCACAGATATGAAACCACCGGCCCGTATGGCTGTGCTAACGATAATTCTGTTTGTAGTGTTGTCCAGTTTATTGCAGTCAATGTTACAAATAGCAGAACCTGTGATCTTATCTCTGAGTGCATACGACGGCAAGAATGCTGTCCATCACATAAAAGTGTTGGTGTTGTGTGCGTTCCTCTTCTTATTTCCACTTCACGTGACTTACGTATTGTCACAAATATTTCCGATTGACTTTTGGATGTCTGTCGTACTTTCCACCAGTTTATTGACATCAGCACAAGTGGCAGATCTGGTTGTCGTTCACTGTATCTTATGGTACGATTCAATACGCTCTGAACCAATGGAATCCTTAGACGAAGCCGTTTATTATGTGCGCGCTTTCACTAAAATTGTTGAATTCTTTGTGGCCACGAGTGTTGTTGTCGTTGGTCTTTGGGAAGGACTGACCGGTCAGTGGAGTTGGACTAACGCTTTCATTCTATTAGTTCACTGCTATTTCAATGTATGGCAACGACTCAGTACTGGTTTCAGGAGTTATGTTAAAAGAAGAGAAGCCATGAAGAAGACATCGTGTCTACCGTTGGCCACAACTAACCAATTGAAAGAACACAATGACTTTTGTTCCATTTGTTTCACTCATATGAGTGCCGCCAACTCCTCAGTCATAACAAATTGCAGACATTTTTTCCATCGAATTTGTTTGAGAAAATGGCTCTGTTTTGAGGACAGGTGTCCCTTATGTACCGCTTCTATCACCAAATCTGATGTTAAACCTGAGGCTCAGTCTGAGAGAGTTAACCATAATATCAATGATTTAAATAATTTAAACAATAATTGAATTTAATTAAAAAGTTCTCAAATTTATTCTCAAATTAAACATAAAATTTGTGATAAATATTATATCAATCAATAAAATGGATAATTATTTAACTCATGAGTTATTCATTGAGAGCTTCTTCTAGTTCTCCCGATTCTTTCAATTCCTGTGAAAAAATGAACAAAACTATAATTTGAGCCAAATTTGGAGCTAAACTATAATATTCTGTTCTCTGAACTGAATATAATGAATAAAGTGATGACACAATACCTTAATTATATCGAGTCCTCCGATAAGATTTCCCTTAACGTAGACCTGAGGATAAGTCGGCCATTTTGAATACATCTTCAATGATTGGCGAACCTCTTCGTCAGATAATATGTCAAATGTTTCATATTTAGCATTAATTTCACTCAGAATTGAGACCAGAGTCCGACTAAAGCCACATCGGGGAGCATCCGGAGAGCCCTTCATAAATACCATTACATGAGACTTATTAATCAGTGCTTTGAGTCGGTCTTCTATATTGGAAGTGTTGGAACTATTGGCTGAACTATTATTTGATCCCACACTAAGAGCCAAATCTTTTATTTTTGTGGTCAATTGAGAGACATCCGCGCCTTCCACTCGAGACAACTCTTTTGATTTTGAAAACATAATACACGTCGGAACTGATGTAACATTCATTTGCTTCGATATCTCAGGAATGTCTTCGGCGCTCATCTAAGAAGTGATTCGTTTGTAAATTAATTGAAATTTAAAAAACAATTGAAAATCATTTACTTTCGCGAACTTAACGTTTGAGAGTTCTTTGTTTTTTGATAATTCAGTTAAGACTTCGTTAATGTCTCGACACTGTTGAGCCCATTCGGCCATAAAATGTGCGACAATTAGACCATCACTAAGAAAATAGATTCTTAATAAAAGTTAAACCATTAGTCAATAAACTTACTTTGATATCAATCCATTAAACTCTTTGCCGTCTTTTATTTCAATCAGATTATTGTCCGACATTTTGGTTCAAATTGTATTCAATCGTTAATTTGTTTGACAACTAATAGTAATTATTATCGAAAAATTGAAATTAGTTTTTAAATCTTAAGAAAAGATAAATAATTAAAGTATTAAACTTCGACTGTTTTTACTCAAATTCAAAGTAATGTTTGGTTTGAAAACTCAAATACAGTTTTTATTATAACATAACATAACATTGAATATGCATTCAATCGATTCAATGTTTGTTTGAGAGACCGGACAATGAAAACAATGAAAACATCTCTCAAATAATGTGTAATCAAATAATATTATTTTGAAGCCCTCTATCAGTTGAGTCATTCAAACTAAACCTTCAGTTTGTGATAAAGTAATGCAATAATTGAATGCCATTCAAAATATTCAAAACATGTTTGCATTGGCTTTCAATTTGCGACACATTTAACACATTTATTCTGTTTTTAATCGCAATTAAATGTAAAACAAATGGTTTTTAAATTAATTTGAAAGCAATGCGTTACTACGAGGGATCGCAAACCTTTAAATACAATTGGGATGAGGTGGCAAAAGCATTTTGGTGTCGATATCCAAATCCTTTTAGGTATTTACAAAAATATTTGCCGATTACTGATAATACCGATTATCCTATATTTGAGTAGTTCTCACGTTCTAACTGAAGATGTGGTCAACCGAAGAATCGATGACAGCGGAAACCTTTGGACCAAAAGACTTATCAGTAAAACAAATTCTGCCCCCAAATGGACGGAGAGATTCCTGTCATCGAAATTAGTTTATATTATCGAAGAATCAGTTTTAGATCCAAAACATAGAACTCTTACCACTTATACCAGAAATATAGGACTCAAACATTTGATGACAATTGAAGAGAAAGTGACCTATAGATCATCTGGTGATCAAAATAACTGGACGGTTGCCGAACGTCAGGCGTGGATAGACTCAAATGTATTCGGTTTATCGTCAGCCGTCCAACGATTTGGTTTGGAGCGGTTCCGCAAAAATGTGACCAAAGCCTGTCAGGGATTCAATTTTGTTTTGAATGCATTATACGATAACTTTAATAATGAAATCACTTCCGGTTTCGATAATCAGATTTCGTTTAATCCTTTGCTCAAAGAAAAGATAAGAGAGAAGGCATTGAAGGCCACAGAGTTTGCGGCCGCAGCCAAGTCCAAAGCCGTGCCCATTGTGTCCGCCGCCAACGGAAACGGTAATAATAAAAGTGATTCGTAATGAACTAACATTCTATAGAGTGATGGCATTGAATCCATCACTTTTGGACAACATATTATGGGTGCAATTTTGACGCCAATGGACGTCACTTTAATATACATATTTAATCAGTAATACTGTAACAGTATATAGACTTAGGTCTTCATTGAGACCACTCTTTTGATCTTTGGTTTCGCTTTATTTCAAAAATCAATAGTTTATTGAAATTAAAGACATTTTTATATAAAATTGTATTCATTTTATTGTTAATCAAATCAATTCGAGATTCCTTTAAAAAGTCATTTAATTATTAAAAGTATTTTTATTCGCAAATATTTCTACAATTGAGTCAAAATAGAGTCAAATAAATGCTAAAAATAGTGACTAAAACATGATTTTTATTCATTGAATCATTTTTTTTCTCAATATTTAATTATTTTTCTCGAAATATTCGTTGGCTTTATTCGGATTAATGGTCGGAGAATCGGGTTTCCAATTTGCGGGACAGACTATTAAAGTCAATCAATTGTTAATAAATAATTGAATGATATTTTATGGATTTATACCTTCGCCGTGTTTTTCATAAAATTGAAACGCATTCAGAAGTCTTTTGAATACAAATATTGGATAATAAGAGATAAGTTTTAGCGTTAAAAGTAATTTGTGTCAATCGTTTACCTGAGAGTCTCATCGACTGAACGGCCAACCGGTAAATCATTTATTGTTATTTGACGGACAATAGATTTCGGGTCAATAATAAAAAGTCCGCGTAAAGCAAGTCCTGATTCTTTGAGCAAAACTCCGTAATCTTCAGATATTTGTTTTGTCAGATCAGACAGAATTGGAATTTTAATTCCTTGTATTCCTCCGCTCTGTTCAACAAAATTAAATCATATCTTTCATCACAAAATATACAACAAATTGTCTGTTAATATACCTTTCTAGGAGTATTGACCCAGGCCAAATGGCTAAAGTGTGAGTCCACAGAAACTGCCAATACTTCTGCGTTTAATGCTTTGAATTCATTGATACGATCACTGAATGCTATTATTTCTGTGGGACAGACGAATGTGCTGTCCGTCCGTAACAAAGAATTATAAGTAAATCAAATGAAACTTTTGATGAATGACTCACAAGTCTAAGGGATAGAAAAATAAGACCAAATATTTTCCGCTGTAATCAGACAATTGAATCGGTTTAAACTGCTCTGATATCACTGCCGTCGATTTGAATGGCGGCGCCGGTTGGCCTACAAATGCCTGGTGTGCGGCAATCGATGTCTGAAAAGACCTCAATCGAAGCCCATTCACACCAATGTTTAAAATGGATCGAAATGACTGAATAATTGTTTATAATTTAGTCAAAGAGTAATTAATACGTAAAACCATTAAATAAATTCAAATTATTAATCAATTTAAGGCTTACTTTATTAAACATCGAAACCATTTTGATTTAGTTCTGATTGAAGTTTTAGAAAATATTTATTCAAAATGAGTAAACAAATCTTAAACTGAGACAAAAGTTGAGATAAACATAAATAATAGACTGAATGCGCAAAATGTCAACACATTGTGTGTATTGAGTGATCACATGTCAAACATATGACTCACAAACAAATCATTAATTTAAATCATTTGTTAATTATATTATTTGACTCTAAATTGCTTTAAATTAAATTCATTTATAAATAATTATAAAAATATCTTTTAATAAAATCTTAAATAAATTTTAAAGATAAATTAATAATAAAGATGAATAAACCGAATAACTTTCCGGGAAATACGAGTTTACTCGAAGAATTGGACAGTAATTTATAAGATTATCACTAAATATCTATTTATATATTGAACTTATTTTATTAGAAAAACTAATGGTTCTGCTAAGAGATGGTCGGACTTTAATCGGATACTTAAGAAGTATCGATCAGTTCGGTAATTATTTTAACTCTTAGTTATCTATTGAAACAATTGTTTGATTCGTTGATTGGTAGCAAACTTAGTTCTTCATCAAACGATTGAACGAATCTATGTAGAAGACAAATATGGGGACATTCCTCGGGGAATATTCTTGATTCGCGGCGAAAATGTGGTCCTTTGCGGTGAAATCGTAAGTTTAACTCTTTATCTTATTATCTCAAATGTTTGCTTAAATTGTTTTGTTTTTTGAATTAAAATCAAAATAATTATATTTTTGTTTGATTTTTGAGAGAAAACCAAAAAATTGTTATTATATTATATTTTAAAAACATTTTAAGGATATTGAAAAAGAAGACTCAAATCAACTGAAGAGAGTTCCGGTCGAAGAAATTCTTGAATTACAACAAACAGAGATTGAAAGCAAACAGCATAAGGAAAGGATTAGAGTTAAAGCCATTCAAGAAAGGGGTCTATCATTTCATTTGGAATCAGCAACCGATGACTTCTGACAATTGATACCAATTTTAATAATTTCATTCATTATTTGTAATTCAAAAGACATTCAAAGAAAAAGAAAATAAATTTCATTTCGATTAAATGATTTAAACTTTGGTAGTTGTGTGAATTCATGATTTTCAAAAACTGTAGTTTTCACAATTTTAAAGTAAAACACAACTTTTGTTTGACTGCTAACTGCAGTATTTT
>JAQIXD010000965.1:0-18847 GCA_034699985.1 Minunthozetes semirufus | reverse complement strand
TTAATATATAATTTATATATAATTTTTATAACAAATTCTGTACAATATTTTCATTTTTCAATTGAATTAATAAATAAATTAATTTTCAAAATCAATTGAATGAAGAAATTTGTTTTGAATATAGAAATACAGAAAAGAAATGTATATAAAAAACATCCGATTTGTTCACAAAATAAATCCAAATCCAATTGAAGTGTATTTGAGACCCAATTTCAGCATTACTTTCAACGAACAACTTTTATCTCAAACTAATAAGAAGTCAAAATTGAATTCAAATGCCCTCTCAATCATCAAAATAATCGAAGTCTATTCATAAGCTCCAGAATTGTGAGGACTCTTAACCCTTCAATCAAATGAATGATTCATTTTGTGAATAATTTCATACAAATTGTCCGATAATTAGACAAAACATTTGATTTATGGCTTAATTTACACTTAATTTCAATAGAAATGAAAGCAAAACAGTTATTAATTAGTGTTTTATTTGGAGTCGTATTGTGTTTGCGTTGACTTTAATTTGTTTTGTTTGTGAAAAATAACATTTGAAGGATCGTCAGCTAATCCCGGATAAACACCCGGATCGTGATAGTAATCTGCCTTAAGCCCGGGCACAGAGCCTGTGCTCAATAAAAGCTCTTTTTCTGATTCCGACAATTTATTAATAGTTTCGCGATTATTAGCCAACAGTTCCCTCTCCTGAGCCCATCGTTGGCCGATGGCATGCTTTTTCGCGTGTCTCAGCACCCGATGGCGTTCCCTTTCTGGAGTAGTACCGTAACGTATATTCAGAATATACTGTTGAATATGTATACGAACGTCAGCCTAAAGAAAGGGACAGACATTTGTTAATAATAATCAAAAGTCAAATAATAATAAATAATTTTCAATTATAAGAAACTGAACTTCTTTTTGGCTAAAATTCTTTAATAATATCTTCTCTTAAATCAAATTTATAGACATTAAATCTCAAAGACATTAGAGATGAAGGAAAAGATTTAACTGTTTTATATAGAGAAGGGTATCCCATCAATGCCTCCCATTAATCAAAGTTATGCAACATTAGAGTCGAGACATCTCTTCATTAAATACTTTATTAGAGTTAAAAAGAAAAATAGATTTCGATTAAATAAATGAGAGGACTATCGGTTCGGATATGAAATTACTTGACATTCAAAATGATTGAAATCAATGTTTTTTATCTTCTTTTGACTAAATTGAAGGCTAGAGCTAACAGAGCTCTAATACAACCTTTCTCTTTGAATGAGTTCCTATTTTTAGTGACTTTTATTAAGAGCCAAAACATAATCCAAAGTTAACTCTAATGTCTGACTTCCAGTCCACTAATATTCAACACAGAATTCAATTACAAAACCAGAGAATATAGACATATAAGACCGGAATAAATGGTTTTAACGGAAAGATTTTGAAGAAAAACTTCTAATGACTAAAAGGTTTTCCCTTTCAAACTGAGAGCTCAGTTTAAATGAGTGACTGACCTGATTGCTACTTCCTTTTTGTTCGTCAGCGTTACTGTGTTTGGTTGCGTTAATAAACGGCAACCTTTGCAGTTGATTCATATCATCGGTGGCTCTCCAGGACTGGTCTTTAACCAAATAGAAGACATCGTTTCCGTGAATAACGAAATGCAAGTCAAGTAAATACGAGTTATTAAGGATCTGAGTGAACACATCTTTCCGGATGGGGTCGGCGTCAGCTGTCGTGTGAACGATTGCGTGTCCGCCCACTCGAGACACAGTTATGCCGTTACCGAAGGGCACACTTTCGCTCGAAATTTTATTCGTATTAATAGATTCGAAGAGATCTTCGGATTTCACCTAAAGTTTGAATAAAACAAATTTTTACTAATTCTTAGACAGAAAGTGATAACATTTTTGATCATACCTTGGATTTATCGAGACTTGAGATCATTCCAAAGTTGTTAAGAGTCCGGTGTAGACCACAGGCAAAACTTGAGACTATAGGCAGTGCCGGAAGAGATACTTTTGGCAATTTTAAGGCATTAAATGACTTTTCATTATTTTCTTTATTGAAACGAGAGATGAGTCCGATATTACTCATATCAAAGGCCGACAAATCGATTCCCTGATTCTCAATCCATTTGTTTATGTCTAACATTTTCCAGCGCTCGTCAGTCGGACTATTGATCGGATCGTTTCGATTAAATCGATAGATGTGTAGCGATTGCGGATCGTTTAGTGTAGACAAGAGCCGATCCCAATCGGGTGTCAGCCATTGGCCAACCAAAGAGTCATAGACTCGACTATCACTGAAATGAATAAGGCCTGTGAGTGGGTCGGGTATACCGCCCTGGAAGTCGACCGCCAAATAGAAGGTCGGATTTGAGTCAAAGAGGACGTGACCGTACGGCCCTCTATGCACTTCTTTGACTACTTCTCCCCTGTGGTCTAACACCAGAAGTGGACTTCGAATTTGATCACATGCTATGTAAAAGACCTCGTGATTCACCTGAACATCAAAATTAAATGAAAAACATTCAGTCATTTGATTCACAATTCATTAAAAAGTCATTTGAGTGATACCTGTGTTAGAATTGGGACACTCTGGTCATCGTATATAATTGTGGTCACTCTTCCGTCGGCGTTATTGAACGTATGGGTCACCAGATTTTGACGCAATATATCGCCGTAAAAATATTGAGTGACATTTCCGTAGTTGTCTTTGCGGACAGTGAGCCGTCCCTTCGAGTCATACATATATTTAACGTCATAGCGTGAGAGTCTGTTGGCTCTCATCAGTTGTCCCAAAGTATTGAAAGTAAACCTCTCTTCCCCTCTCTGGACAACAAACCCTTTGGCGTCAGAATTATAAGGCGTTTCACCAAAGCTGGTGATCCTATCGGCGCTGTCGTAAAGAATGTCAATTCTGTTTCCCATGTATTGCATTGTCGCCAAATTTGAGTTGTCGTCGTAGGAGAACTTCCAGTGATCTCTTCCGGTCACTTCTGTCAACTGCTGGTCGCTATCATATGTGTAGTTCTGAACGCGTACTTTACTGGCGCCCAAATGTCTCATAAATGTCTTGGAAAGGATGAGCGCTCCGTTAGGATTATAAGTCAGATCCATTCTAAACACTTCTTTGTCTGCGATCACTAATGATGTCTGAAGTAAATAATGTGAGGCATCAAAAGTCTTTGAGTAAACAGCGATTCCGTCCGTTAGAAACGTCTCGTTTTGACTCTTATCATAGAGTCTGAAGTTAGCGATACCCTCCAAACGGCCGGTCCGGTGATTGTAGTGATAATCTATTGTCGGAAGACTAACCGAACCCACTTTCGCCGACAAGACTTTGATTCTTCCAAAGCTGTCGTATTGGAAGCCAAACACCAGATTCGACAACAGATAAGAACTGACGAATTGATGCGATTGTTTGACGAGAAGAGCGCCGTTGTATTCGTAGTTAAGGATAAACTCCTGGTCTTCGTATTTCCAGATCTCTTTAGTGAGAAGTCCCGTCACTTTGTTATATATATTTTCAACTTTTCCGGAACCAAATACCGTTTCTTTGATTTGAGTTCTATTGTTATAAAAGTAAACCAATTTTCCGGAATCTTTGGGAAACATTTTCATAATAGGTCTGTGCTCTCCGTCTAAATATATTACATATGAATTGAGTGGAGAATTAGAGGGCGGACTATAAATCAGTTTATAGAAACCCAACGACACCTCCAAACGGAATGAATGTTTAGACCCTTTTGGTGTTGTAATTGACTTTAGTCCTCCGTTTTCATCATAATTGTAGTGATATTTTCGTCCACTCCTTAAAGTAATTTTATTGGGCGCAGACTTTCCTTCTTCGTAAGTACTCTTAAAACTAGTGCTGTCGGGGTATCGGATCTCAGATAAGTGTCCCATTCGGTCGTATGAATATGTCTCTGAGTGGTGTCCCTCCTGCCAACCAGAAAGTCGTCCGAATCTGTCGTACATAATATTGAGCGGAAGTCGACTCTCTTTTGGAAGCCATTGGACGGGACGGGAAGAGTCATCGTATTGAACGAAAAGGAAGGGACGCCTCGAGTTATTGTAGAGGATCTCTCTGTTGGCCATCCAATCATACTCTACGCTCAGGAATTGGGTTTCATTTATAACGAGAATCCTTTCGACGGCTGAAATATTTCTCTCGCGTTCTGTCCTTCGGTTATACTTCACGTCATAATCCCAACCAATCCATGATTTCTGTGAGTTATGTGTCATCAGAGTCTGTTTCATTAGAACCGGAAACATTCCTGCCTGGACTGGTAGGTAAGACTGAAGAACTTTATGTGGCTGCGCTTCCCAGAAGATGATGTCTTTCCAGGGAGTTTCCACTTCAATAGAACCGTCCAAATGAACAAATGTCTTGAGTTCAATGCCTTTCTCATATGTGTTGAATGACTCGCCCCTAACCTTCACTATTGTATTACTCATGGGTTCGAGTTCTGCAGATGAATCAACAGTTGATACGAGGGCTCCATTTCTGCTGAAATCAAATGTCAGATCAGTGGACAGTCCGGTAGGTTTGATATATCGGACCAGACGTCCGCTCTGATCATAAAAGTAGAAAAAGGAATTTCCGGCGGAGTCTGACCGCGAAACTAATAGACCCGTCGGTTCGTACGTGAATTTTGTGGTTAAATTATCCGGATTTGTGAACTGTTCCAAAAAGTTTTGCTTATTAGTCAAAACCCGACACTTTTGCCCTTTTGTTGTCTCAATTGTGTGCAAACTATTTCCGGAGTCTCTAATGAATGAGACTTTATTTCCTGAGGCGTCAGTCACTGCATTCAGTTTACCGAAACTCGTGTTTACGTTATATAAGAAGGTGTAGAGGGAACGACCAGTGATTATACTTTTAGTGGCGATGTGTTGACCGTATTTATTGAATATATAGAGTTCCTGTCCGTCGGGGAACGCTATTTGGAACTCGAAATTCTCGTCCGGTTGTGGTATATAAGGCACGGCTGACAGGATTCGAAGATTTCCGGCGTCTGCCATATGGAGGACACCATTACTTGTTAGCGTCAGTGCAGTTATGGACACAAGTGTTGTGTCGCGCGCCAGTAGTACTACTTTTTCCTGTTTTATAAATAAATTAAAAAACGTTTTAAATAAATATTTTTTGAAATAATTTGTTTCTCAAAGAAATTGTCATTAATTTAAAGATCTTTTCACAAACTTATCAATGAGTGGCAAAAATAATCAAAATTTGGGACACAATAAGAATACATCAGAAAAGAAACAACAGAAACAAAAGAGCCGACAGAATCCTAAACAGAATAATAAACAACAAAATAAGACTAATTGTATTCCTCAGAGTTCTTCCAATCAGCAAAAGAATAATAATAACCTAAAGTCTGATCAAAAGACCAAAAGTAATGCAAAGAATGAAAACAAAGAAAAGAGTAAAAGTAATGGCAAACAGAAAAAGAAAATCGAAGACAAAGCAAAGACCAATGAAGTGCCGAACAAACAACTAAAGGGACAGACAGTAAATATGGACGAAAATAAAAATCCTAAATCAGAAGTGGTTAAACTGAATCTCATGAAAACAGATAAGAAGACATTGAGTCCGCCCCAAGAGTTTGAATTGAGTGTCGAGAAGATTAAGAAACTCGAGAACAAGGGTTATAAACAACTCGAGCTGTTGGGTGAGGGCTCTTACGGAAAGGTATTCAAAGCAAAGTCAAGTAAACACCGAAAACAAGTGGCCATTAAAGCCGTCGATTTGAAGCGATTGTCCGATTGGTTTAAACACAAGTACTTAAGCATTGAAATTGAATTAATGAAGAAAATCAAAGAACATAAGAACGTCATTAAGTTTTATGAAGTGATCGAAGCCACGGACGACCACTTGCTCTATATAATGATGGAGTTCTGTCCAAATGGAGATCTCTTTGATTACATAATTAGACGCCATTACATACCCGAACGGGAAGCCTGTCTCTGGTTTAGGCAATTAATAAGTGGTATCGAACATATCCATAACTCTGGTTTCGCGCACAGGGATATTAAATGTGAAAACCTATTACTTGACCACAAATACGTTATAAAGATCGTTGACTTTGGCTTTTGCTGTAAAATCAATTATCAAAAGAAAGAAATCAAAAAAGAGGGTAAAATAGTTAACATTATTAACGATGAGATCCCAAGCGTTACATTTTGTGGAAGTATTGTATACTCAGCGCCTGAACTATTGAGAGGAAAGCCTTATTTGCCAACAAAAGCTGATATCTGGTATGAATTCTAAGTTTAAAACGACTGAAACAAATAAAATTTACTTCTATTCCTCAGGAGTTGTGGTGTTGTCTTATATGTAATGCTATTCGGATGTTATCCTAACGACGGAACAGAATTAGATAATTTCATTCAATTGGAAGAACACAGAATAGAAGCGCCAAAATCTCCTGAAGTGTCCGAAGAATGCAAAGAATTGGTTAAAAATATTTTGGTCGACGAAGAGAACAGATATACAGTAAAAGACATTAAATCCAATCAATGGTTTAAAAAGAAATGGAAACCAATTGACAATAAAATCAAAAGTAAAGAATATTTCGAAAACTTAAATATTAAAAGACAGGAGACCCAGGAGTTTGAGTACATTCCCGAAACTGCCACTCAATCAGTCAAATCAGATGATAACTCAGAATTGAAAGGAATCTGATCCTCTGATGGATGGCAGACAACAGATTTCATAATTAATAGTCTTAAACTTGTTTTGACATAAAATACTAAAATATTTACCATTTCTTTGAAATAATTGAAAATAAAATCAAAATAAAGCGAAAAATAAAATGAATTTTGATTTACTTCGAACTCATTTGATTGAGGCATAAGTCCGGGTAGACTTGTGAGGGCACAGCTGCAGTTTTGAGCCCCAATATCTCTGCACGTTTCCACTGGACACGAGTGTCGAGAACTAGTCTTCTTTCCGGCAAAATGAATGAGATCTCCCTCTTGGGTAAGAGCCCGGACTCTATTGAGTCCATCGTCTGATACTTCGGTCACATAAAGGATTCCTTCGAGAAATCAGAGAAAGTGTTAAAAAAACAAATGAATATCAAATCAATTGAATTATGGTTTACCCGTCGGTCCAAAAGCAAAATTAGCGAAAAGCCCTGAGTTATTACCAGAGCTTCGGCTATTATTCTGTTTATTCTCAGATGTTCTACAATATGCAGGACTGCCTGCGATAATCATAACTCTGCGATCTGTCGTCAATTTTAGGACCATATGATCGTCGATGAAATATAAAGTTCCCTCCAATGGATTGATGGCTACATGTGTTGGCCAATGAAGTTTCAGGTCATCCACTGGAAGCGTTCCTTTGCAGGGAATTGGTTTCCACTGTTTTTGATGGTTTCTGTCACCAATAATAGTGTGGACAATACCGTGATTATCAACCATACGAATGCTGTTTCCGTCTGCAAAGTATAGCGAACCATCCGTTCCAAATGCCATACCCTTAGGGTAGATAAGGCGAGCCTCTGGTGCAGGTTTGCCATCACCGCACTTAAGAGGATCGTGAGGGAAGCAACGGTCCCCATTACCGACCACTACATCCAAATTAGTTTCTGGATCTTCGACTTTGTCGAGTCTGCAAGAGTTGAATACATTTTTAATTTATTCGAATAATAGTTGAGTTTTCTTACGAATGAATTCTAAGAATTTGATGTCTTTCCGGATCAGAGATATAGAGGTGACCATCGATTGGACTCAACATAATGTGGTATTGATATGAATTGCGAAGACTCTTATGTTTGAAGACAGTGTAGACCTGTTTTTCGGGTGTAATTCGTCGAATGAGATTCGCGTCCCCAACATATACACTGCCGTCCGGACCACTGGTTAACGCGATTGGCGTCAAAAGTCGATTATCTCGCGCCAATCCATTACATTCCTGACCGCAAATAAGATTTCTGGGCAAACCGTTGCCCATAAGTACTGATATGACTCTCGGTTGTTGTTTGAAGAAAACGGTAGTTCCGTCTCCTTTCTGAAGAACGCCCTCATGAAAGTTGTATCGATGATGAATATCGAGATTCCAAGAACCCAACTCTGATATATCCATATCATAGCCCCTAAGAGTTGTAGAGAGTGCCGTCCAAATGGTTTGTTCGCAGTCTTTATACACATATCCGACAAAAACTAAAGAAATGACAAATAAATTATCGATTAATGAAAACTCAAAGACTTAATGATTATAACAAACCCTTTGCGACAGTAATTCCGTAAACTTTTTGTTTATAAATATTCCGTTTATTCCAAGAATAGGTATATTTGATGTCGGGGTCGGCTTCAAACGTCTTTTCGAATAGAATGCCTTCGATAACGATCCTTAAAAGCACAAGTCTTAAGCTTTTGGGTATAACTGATGGCGTCAATTGAACATGGACAGTTGATAGATAGCCCTGACTGTATGAACTGTGATAGACTAAATGCAAATGAGAACCAGGAATGGCCAGACTCTCCTGCAAGACCTGATCAATCGTGAAATAGGCATTAGTTTCGAGTCAATGGAAATCAGAATTTCAGAAACGAGTAATAAATTACAGAGGAATGGGAGCTAAAGGAAAGGCATATAAACAGCGAAAATGAAATGTTTTGTTCAGAAAATCAAAATTTAAAATTAAGTTTTTTAGAGAGACTTCGCTCTCAATCTCTCCTCTCATAAGTTTTAAACTTATTTTGGGAATAAATTTCAATTTTATACTTTGTTTTGACTCATTTCACAGAATTGATCCATAAATCAAAAGCACTAAAGCATTGATTTACAACATTTTGGGCCGTATTTGAGATGAATATCAATATTTTGAGTCAAAACTAAATATAAATCTAAAGTCATAAAAGTTTTTCTCGTTTTCTATCATTTGAGTCAAAAACAAAAAAAGAGTCAATTTATTGATGAAATCATGTCTTGAATTTGATTAGAGGCTGACCTGAGTCTCTGCGATAACAGCACTGTTCTCAGTACAGCCTCCCTGAGCTCCCGGACGTAGACTCTCGTGAAGTATTGGTTTCATGAGATCGTAGTCGTGTTGAAGACAATGCCATTGCGTTTGATTGCGTTTCTTATCGCTAATCATAAGTCGGACACCTAAGGAGAGGGACGTAATATAGTGTCTGATATGTTATGACAGATATATATTAGTCTATAGTCTATGGCTTTCATTATAACTCTAATAACAAAAGCAAACAAAACACAAAACACCGAAAACGACATCACTATTCATGTCAAGTGTGGCGAACCTGTATTAAAGGGATCAGACAATGCACTGCCATCCGTGTCATCTGACGGCGCTGAAGACATGACAACCGGATTCAACATTACAATAATGTCATTCCAGGGAACGACAACCGTCCGCTTAATCGGATGAAATGGATTTCTCTGGAACTGTAAGGCAACGGCACCGCCACCGTTCACTAATATATCAAACCTGTAATAATAGTAACGCCATAACCAACAGATCCAATACCAAAGTGAGTGAATCCCAAAGACAAGTCCAGAGTGAAAGTCACGAAAGAAGTGAACAAATGAGAAGAAAAATTGCAAAACTTTAGAGCTTTGAAAAGACCTTAACCTAAGATATGTAGTCAAAGAACAGTGAATTAGGAGTTCATACCATCCGTCCCCTCGTGTGAGAGTGAAACCAAATTGTGGATCAGTTGCAACGCTTACACGAATGCCAATAAGACCATTGCCTTCACGACTAATCACTTGTCCCCGAATCACAGACACACGACTAAAGGCGATCCCAAAAAAAGAGTGGATAAGCAATAAAATACATTAGTGTTGTGTGACTCGAGTGCACACTGTTTGGGAACAGACTATAAAAGTTAGAAGTAGTGGCAAAAATGAGAAGATATATCACATTTAAACTACAATTGATGACATTTTTGCCAGATTTAAGTTTTCGTTTCACGATTTTTATCGGTCGGAGCTCTCACTTTAAGAAGAATCGCAGGACTAATGGTTTGAAAAAAAATTTAAAAAAAAAATCAAATCTGAATCTCAAAGAAATCAGAATAAAAGCCATCAGAAGGAAAAACTGTTCTTATATGAAGAGGCGCTCCGACATTAGAAAAACTAATGCTATCCATATATTTGAATATAATTTAATGCATTATAGAAATCATGTCTGGCAGTGAGAGCACAGAATAAGAAGAAGAATAAAAATGAATAAAAAATAAAAACTCATTCAAAGCGCGAAAAGACTGAAGCAATTGATTGCATGAAAAACGCTATTAAAGAGATATATTTGGCCGCAAATACTGGACAGAAAAGTTTAATCGAGAGAAAAGTTATGCGATGGGAAAGGGAGAGCAAAATAAGACTGTTATTAGAATTAATAGCCGAATATATTAAACAAGAGTTTAGCGAAAAATAGGAAAGACGTGAATTTAAGCGATAGAATTGCATATAAGAATTGGTGTTGTATTGCATTAACTTAATTTGAAATATACTTTAATGGTCTCAGAGGTCAGACTAAAAGAGATGAGAACTTTTTTATACTCTTTTCTCTCATCCACTTTAGAGCTAAGTCTGGGCTCAAGAGTAAAGAAGAGGAGAATTCTGTAAATGTAAGCAATTTTTATAGTTTTCGTACATTCGTTGAGAGAATTGATGCGAAAGATTACAAAAAGTGGCCAAAAGTTATACCAGAAAAATGTTAATCAAAACCAATTTTTTGGCCAAACCTTCGTTTCCTCAAAAAATGGGGAAAAACGCAAAAGTGTTTGGTTTTGCATTTTTGAATTTGGCACCGGTATAGAAATACTATGAATTGGATTGCATGCCGACTATGAGATTGCACTACTACGCTCGCAAACGCCAATACATGAGCCATACCAAAGGAGAGGGCCGGGGAGTGGGTTCGGGAGAGTAAGTATCTGTTTGCATGTTATGTTACGAACTGAGACGAAGCAAAGCACTGAACATTTCATTTAAAATGCATTAGAATTCTGTTTGGATTGGGTTTACAGTTGAGTACAGTATTGTATCGAATGGGAGAGTTGTCCAGAATATATAGGAGAGGAGGGAGAGTCACATAGAGAGGAGAAGGAAAGGAATGGAGAGGCAATTGGAGAGGAATCGATTGCTTGGATACATAGAACACATCCAGAGGGGACTACAACAGCACAGAAACAAACTAACGGTTAATACAAATATAATGTATGCGATCAGAGGTTACATAAAGGTTTACAGATAGAGATAAGGGCTCTCCTTCTTCAGTGCCATTGTCTTATCAGTAGAGACACACATAGAGAGAGACAAAAGGCATTGGAATTGAAGCATAAGGAGAGTCAGAGGAAATAGAAGCAAATGAGTGGCGATATTAAGACTAAATTAGGGCCAAATTAAAGGCAAATGACATAGAAATCACATTCAATTGTTTTCATCATTTAATGAGATTCGAGTGCAATGAGTGTTAACTATGTTTACACATTCAAACACATAACAACACATACAAGGATTCGGACCAGAGTTTCATTTAGAAGTAAAACAGAGAACAGCCCAACGTTTTGTATTTGAAAATTACATTCAATTAAAGGGAAATAAGAAAAGATTTTCAGCGATTTCAGCAAAAAAGCGAATAAAAATGACATACATTTACAGATTGGAGAAAAACATTTAATTTTGTGCACAGAATTGAGTCTTCTGTCGATAGAGAGAGAAAAGTACTAAAAATAATAATAAACTGAATGAATGGGTTGTTTAGAGGCAGTGATGCCACTGTCACGGCTTGGATCAGATCAATGTCAACCTCTGAAGTAAGAGATGAGTCAACAAAATCATCTCTTCTGACATCTAATTAAGTCTTATATGCTTTTAGTTTTACTTTTTTGGCTAAACTTCTGTTCAAACAGAAAATATTGGACTAAAAATACATTAAATTCTGGATTTCCAGGTATTATATAAGTCCACTCAAAATTTCGATATATAAGAGAATAACCAAGAATTAATTTGACCCTCACTTAAGCTCTTGGAAATGCATTAGACTGGACTAAGTCTGTAAGACAAGGTATAAACCTATCAGTCATTTATTGAATTGAATTATAAATAAAGTTCTGAAAAATAATATGAAATGTAATGCAATTTTGGGCAAAATAGATCTTGGTCACCCTAATATATTCGGAGCCCCTTTTGAAATGACTAATTGTTGGTAACCGATGTCCATTTTAATGGAAAAATTATAAGAAGATTAGTATCGGAAAGAAATAAACCAATCGATGGATGTATCGATCGATTCCTGTTTTTCTATCACAATATAAATGGCTTTAAATATATTGGAGAGGATCGAGAGTTGGAGAAATGATTATAGCATTTCTGCCCAGCACTACCAGCACTGCCAGCACTGGCACAGCAGCGAGTATTTCAAAATCAAAAATACAATACATTTGATATAAAGAGCAGAAAAACAATAAGAAAATCACAACAAAATTCAAAGCAAAAAATCAGACAAAAAATATTTGACAAAACCCTAAACACTGTCTTTGGATATATTGATTGAAAAAAAGATGAAACGAATGAGTTATTTATTGGAACATAACTTGTCGATCGAGATTTAATTGGCTCGGAATCAATTTTAAGCTACTATTTCTCCATTTCATTTCTATTTCACATATTTCTAAATCAAATCATCTAAAAGTAACTGTTTTTCATAAGTGGTGGTAATGGAGGCACAGATACTCACCTCTGTTTGAAAGCACTCCAGAACTGACTGCACGGTTCGATTGGGAGACAAAGAGAGTGATTTCGATTCAATTATTATTATATCAGATATCGAGGGTTGAAATGAGAGATGAAATCAATAAAACATATGAAATAAAAGAAGAAATTATTTCAGAAAAAAAATATACGAAAAAAACCAAACTCTCAAAAAATTGATGTAAAGTTATATAAATTATTTATTTCTTCTTTAGATTATATTTCAGATTATTTTTTAATGTATCGATTGATTGATAGATAAAAATAACGCAAAGAATAAATCAAAAAATGAATTAATGAGAGAAAACCAAAAACCTTTGGTTATTATTACCGGGAAATAGGAAATGGAGGAAATGAAGCTTAGATTTTGATATAAATTATCTATTATTTAATATCAATTGTTTTCTCTAAAAACATCTAAAAATATTAAAATAAAGCTAACATTCAATCAACTATTAAACTAAACACTACTTAATTGGGCGAAAAATAATGGGATATTAAAGCAAATTATGTTCACAAATGCAAACTCATATTCTATCAGATAATGAGGGTTTGGAAAGACGTCTCATTTCTAAGGGAAAAACCTCTACCAATAATAATAAAATACTCATTATATTAAACTAAAAAACATTACCAAAAATATGGATACATTCAAAACATATTCAAAAACTACAATAAAAGCAAAATCTAAAAACAAATCTCTAAAAGTAATATAAGAATGCATTTTATAATAAGAGGCGTTTTGTATATAAAAACTCTAAGTAACCAAAAATATATGGAAAAACAAAAACATATATAAAAATATATTCGCAAATAAATACATATATTTTTATACTTTTATATTCAATACTTAAAACCATATAAAATATTTGAGTAAAAAAGTAATGATATTTATAGTGAAAACTCGAAGTAAGGCTGCATTATGTTTGAGCACTGGTCGAGTATTTCAAATGCGATGCTATGCCATAAACAGCTAATAAAATACTTATAGATATATTAACTATACATAACACTGAGGTACCTGTGCGTTATGTGCGCTGTAAGCTATTATCAGAGAGAAACCGGGACTAAAAAATAGGAGGTTTTTCTTTTGAAAATTTTATGCTTACATAAACTTATGGCTCGAGTTATATGTCTATAACACTAATGTTTAGTCGTTTAGTATTATAAACATAACATTTTTTATATAAGAAACAGTTGTTCGCTCAGAAATATATAGAAAATGGGGGCTATTATGGTGTTGACAGGTGTCAAAACCCATACAAAAAGAGAGAAATATAAGACTTTATATGTATTGTAATCATAAGAATATTCTGTTTATAAGAATAGAGAATAAGCACTGATAGGCAGGACAGTGGCAACACTGCCAGATATGTCTGGGTTTAGGGAAGAGGAATGTATGGCTATAACGAGGATAAGGTATGAAAATAAAAGCGAAGAGAAAGAAATCAAATGTGAAAATCAAAACTAAAAACTGTTGGAAGTCTTCGAAAATGAGGTAAACATAAAATGAGAAGAATTTCTATTCTCCTCAAAGGCTTCGGTTTAAACAAACATAAAGAAAGAGGTATTGAATTGGAAAGAAGTGATCCAAATGAGTGGTATATCCTTCAGTAAGAGGAGAGCACAGGGAATAAACTCAAAGAAAAGTAGAGAAAAGAAATAAATTTTAGGACAAAAAAAAAGTATTGACTTTTGTTTTGAAGAGAAAAAACTCTTCAATATTTTGGGAAAATATTATTTCAAAGAATATTTTTTGTGATATAAGAAAAGCTAAAATAATTTGACACACGATTAACACATAATGCAGCTCAACATGAGTCGAGGGTTAAATCAATTTTGAATGAATGGGTGATAAATGATTTGAATAAAAGAAATAAATTAATGAAATGCAGAACAAAATTGACGACAGGTTTGCAAATCGAGAGAAACATTAAGTTTTTGTTAGTTTTTTGGTTTTAAGTAATGTTTTTAAAGACAATTCTTTCATAACGTATTTGCAAATGATTTGTGAATGAATCAAATGTTTTGTGAATAAAACACTTTTTCATAAGTGAATGACATTTAAAAACACATATGAAATGATGGGAACATAAAGGGTGGGGAAGAGTCGGACAAAATATCTATCTTTTCCTGTCTTTTGATACTATTTTTGTTGTTTTAGTTATGAAAACATATATTTTTGACTTTTCTTTCTCTAATAGTTTTGATATTTACTCTTCAATGAAATGTAGTGCTTATGGTGTGCTTATAATGTAGTCGTTTATCATAAAAACCCATTTCTTTTAGATTTCATTTAATATGATATCAAATATTTAGTGATTTTGTTTTGTGTTATTCAGACCCACCTTTCAAATTATTAAAGAGTTTATCACATTTTAAGACATTTTAAGATAATATTTCAAAATTACATTAAAAGTATTTTTTGTTTGGAATTTGTTTCAAAAAAAATCATAATTAATGACATTTTAAACAAAAATTTGGCGAAAATTGTTTGAAAATCAAAATTATTTTATAATTTGTTTCGAAAAATGAAGAAAAAGTGTTTAAAAAATCAAATTTTGAAAATTGAATGAAATTTGATTTATTTTATCCATATTTTAAACTTTGAAAAAATAACGGAATTATTCATAAAATTACTCATTTCTTTGCAATCCATTAATCACTCAGAATAAAGATCTGGAGCTGAGATCTATTCAATGGTCCAATAATTATATTCTATATTTAATGTACACTTATTTCTATAGATTTTCATAATTCATAACTAATGTAATGTATTGTAAGTCTTTGTGTCAGTGATTGGGTGTATGAGATGTGATGTATGTGTGATTGTGTGCTGTCCATCGATGGTGTGCTTACCTTTCAGAATATTCATCCTTATGAGAATAGCTCTGAACGCTCTGTTCTTCGATCAAGAACTTCATCTTTTGATAGAAACTTGCGGTGACTGCGGGCGGCTGTTTGCGTAACAATATGTCCAACGGGTCAGGACTAGTGATACACATTAACGACTGGTGACTGAACCCAAAGATAAGGCAAAGGAAAGGATATCAATGAGATAATTGATTACTTCAAGTGGAGACGATGTGTCACTTTTAAGCACACAATTAGTCAATTGAATGACTGTTTTATGAGATAATTGTAATAAAAATATATAAATAATAATAAATTTTGTCCAAAAACTGACAATAATTACCCCAAAGAGGGTCTGATAATCTTCTGAGACAATTATCAAACGCTCTTAACTAATGACTCCGACTATAAAATCAGATTCAAAGCTAACATCAAATTGAAATTAAATGGAAAAACAAATGAAGAGTTGAATCAATTGTGACACCGGGTGTCTCATAATTACCAGTGATCACGACTACAGCACTCGCTGTCCGCACAATCAGATAAGCCGTCTATGAGAGAAGGAATGGGATATCGAAACAGAGAATGAGAGGAAAAGTAATTAATTTAATGGATTTCTGGAAACCAATCGAAAATAGAGACAAAAAACTGTTTTCAATCAAAAAGATTAATATTTAATACAAATATCTCTCTAATAGAGACCCTGAGCTCATACCGGAGCTCATACCAGAGTTATGCAAATATAGAGATATCTGTTATTTATTGGCGAATAAAGAGAACAAACAGTATTACAAACCATTATCGTTGTCGATGTCATCGGCACAGTTGGTCTCCTGAGGGGCAGAACAGTCTTTGCCACCCCATCCATCTCTGCAGCGACACATCCATTCTTCATTACGTCGAACACACTCTCCATGACTGGAACATCCATTGGGACAGCCGTCTAAATGAGAGCCACACAAACAAATACATGAAAAATGCATTTAAAAGACAATTTCGATGAAGTAATGAATGAATGAATGGATTTCACTCTTTTACTCATTTAAATACAAATATTCTCTTTTATTGGTTGTGCGATGACCTCACCTAAAGTGCAGTGCTTTCCCATCCATCCCTGTATGCAAATACAGGTACCATTATTACACTGTCCGTGTTCTAGACACCGGTGATCGCATGTCTGCTCATCGCAACGGGATCCGTGCCATCCGTTCTCACAGACACAACGGCCCGCCTCACAGGACCCGTGATTTCCACAATCGAGACTACATTTGGCTTTAATTGTGAAATATTGAGACAAATAGAGAGGTTTAGTCGAACCAAATGGACGGGTAGTGCACAGAACATGCAATTAATTATAAGATTGAGTTAATTATAGTAAAGATTTCAATACCGATATCACAGTCAGAACCAGTAAAGTGAGGAAAACAGACACACTTTCCGGTCTCCAAATCGTAAACACCTTTTGTTGTTTCAAATGAAAATCAATAACAATATTACTGTTAATGAATGGGAAGAGAGTTACTGATGGTAGAGAACAGGAGAGGACAGGAGAGGACAGGAGAGGACAGGAGTATTGGCTTTTGGACACAAAATAAATATAATGTATGTGTCATCAGAACTAATCAAATAAGACGACCAAACAATAGGTCGACAAATGAAAATCTATGGCAATGGAGGTAAATAACAGCCCTACCACTGTTCACAGCACTGGACCAGTGATTCACTATCGGAGTGAATGACACTCCAAAGGCTGCCTTCAATTTAAATGCGATTCTAATGTTCTGTTTCTGTGTTTGTGTTTATTTAAGGAGAGGACAGACATTGATCTGTTGAATGTTTTTGTATTACATACCATGTGCTGAGCAATTGGGGAAGAATTGGCTCAAACGTTGGTCAGCGTCGCTACAATTGATACCAGTCCAGCCAACTTTGCACCAACACTGACCATCAATGCAAGCCCCGTGACTCGAACACAACGGATCCAAACAGTCAACTGAAGACATTAAAAGTGAATTATAAGACAATCCAATCAAAGTATAAAACGAATTAAGGGATGAATAGATCTAAAGAAGGCTTTCCTTTTTTAAACAATTATTCTTAACCATTGAGTGATTGAGAGAAAGACATAAAACAAAATGAACTCTATTTCTGTGATTCAGTCCTTTCTTTTCAGGCTTTTATTCGCCAATTCTTTGATCAGATTTTTTAGGCTTTCCCTTTGGATTCACTACTACTTTGTCTGTACTCTTATTCTGTGTGTTTTGACAGGAATTAAAAGGTATAAAAAAATAAGACACAGAATAACTCTGGAGTGGAGTAAAGGGTAGGAAAAACTGAACTGAACTCAAGTCTGGCGTCAAATCGATTCCTAATTTTATTTCTTTTATTCTTCTGTCGTTTCGCACGAATTGTATCCAAAAGTAAACATAAATAAAACGACAGAAGAATTGCAAAGAACTGACGGAACAACTAATGGACACAACAATTGTTGAGTCAATATATGACACGAAGAATGAGTTATAAAATTAGACAATAATTCGACTAAACGTTGATTTCTATCCGTTTTTCTGCTATTTATTCAATAGTTGTTCATATATTATGTTTGTATTATGGATACGATAGGGATATGTCGGCCCCTTTTGTCACATAATATTAGATTCAAACAACGGATCCAAACAACAAACAAATAGATTATATAATTAGCGGAAAGTAATCAATAAATTCTTTGCCAAAGACTGAGTCATGCAATCTTTTAATTAACGGATCCAATAGTAGACGACAGGTATTATAAATTGATTATCAGAGGAACGGCCTCTTTCTTACCGATTTCACAGTTGTCGCCCCGGAATCCACTTAAACACTGACAAACCCCTGATTGACATTTTCCGCGTCCGTTACAGTCGGGTACTTCACATTCCGTTGATCTTATATTACACTCCGAGCCCTTCCATCCCGTCTCACACCGACAGCTGCCCTGAAGATAGCGGCCGTGACCTCCGCATAGCACCGGACAGACATCTGAGCAAAAATGGAAGACAAAATCAAGTAAGAAATCTGTGGTTAAAGCCATTCATTGCTGACTTACTGTCGGCGCAGTCGTGTCCGATATAGCCTTCAAATTAAATATTAATTATTAATAATTTGAGTAATTTGTGGTAAGAAGTGATCTGAGTTTTTTTGGACTTACAATCTGAAGGGAAATGGGATCGACTTTAGTATATGGGCCACATGCATCCCATTTATAAACGGCCCAAAAGTCAAAAATTAAATT
>JAQIXD010000964.1:0-18850 GCA_034699985.1 Minunthozetes semirufus | reverse complement strand
AGAGACCATTCTTAGTGACACAGAAAAAAGTTTCACTTAATGTCAAATAAAATAAAAATTTTTCAAATGATTTGAAATAAAAATTACTTCACTTAAGTCTTAATTGACTTATTGGAGCAATTAATATGAAATTGGAAAAGATGACATTGTATCAGAAGCCGAAATATCCTTGGATATTATCTATTGAATATTTTCAATAGATTCTGATTTATGTATATATTTTGTATTTCAAAATCAAATATTTTATTGCTGTGAAAGAAATGGAGAAATAATTAGAAGAAAACGTTATTTTCTTTTTACTATTTCTATCGAATGGATATGTATTTAATTGAATGGATTTAATGATTGTTTCAATTATATCAATATTTCCTAATTCCAAAACTGCATTTTAATTGCAAAGAATGAGCAAGGTGCTTCATAAAAAGCCTAGAATAACAAACCAACACCTTTGAAGTTTGCAGCATTCTCATTTAGATTGAATATTTGTTTATGGTGAACATGTGAGCATGGCAACTTTGCCTCAAGCATTCATAAAAAACATAGCACTTAAAGCCATTGATCCAAGAATATATATATCTTGAACATCTTATTTCATATCACTATTTAACTGTTGAGTAAGTATTAAAGAGAGTGCAGAGAAATTTAGGTCAAAGTTGTCTTCAATACATACATTCAATAGATATCTCGATTGAGTAAAAGAAGAAACAAAATTAATGATTGAAACTTGAGTTTCAGGTTATTTGCTTTCATTAATAAGAAAAACACACAGACTTTCAAATACTTGATAAATAGTGTACTCCTGCTATGCATTTCTCACTTTAAAAAATCAATATTATTGGTAAGAAATGTCACTAAAATCTCTCTCCCTCTACAACTCTGCGTAATAAAGTACCAAAAAAGACAAGACATACGTATATCAAGACATGCATTCAGGAGTCCTGAGTCAGGACCTGAAGCAAAGCCTCTCTGAGAGGTTTTCTACAATAGTTTACCCTATTTTTTCAACATTGGAAATACCGGTCGGTTATCAGCAAAATGTCATTTCATTGAGAATAACGAATGAGATCTGAACTATCAATAAAAGTCTAGTCTTTATGACTGACAGTCGAGAAACAAAAATATGAATTTCCTCTGAAATAAAAGTGAAATTCAATCGAGAATTGAGTAAATATTTAATTGAGATTTGAATTTCATATAAATTATTGCAATCAATAAATGTTTGACAATCAATGACTTACCCGTTGAGGAAAGTGTAGAGAAATACAGTCCGTATTGGAAAAGTCGGTCCCAAATGAAAAACACGGTAAACATAGTCCCGAAATACATCAGATATAAGGAGTAATCAAATATGAAATTAGATAACCAGTACAGCCTTATGCTCAGACCAGTCATCAATTGCAAGAGTTTAGCCTAAAATCAATTGAAATATTTTCAGGAAAAAAGTCAATAAAATTAAGTAATACTCAAAATGTTTGGTAAATACCTTCGAAACCCTTTCATGTGTTGGAAATAAGACATAAAAAGCGGCGATAAATGAAACAGAAAACGGTATAAAAATGCCTGAAAGACATGAAAAGCAAATTAATTTGAATTCAAATCAATTAAAACACAAGAAATTAATCGAAAAATAAAACTTTAATTAATTAAAACTCATGCGAATAAAACTCTTGGTATCAAAGGGTTTGCTTACTGTTATAAACTCGACCAAAGAAGGGCAGGAAAGCCGAGTGAGGGTTGAAGTGTTCAAAGGTTTCCTGAGATAACCGGATCCCGACGTCATCGGGACTGATCAGAGTTGTGTTGGATTCGGCCACCAATTTCTTGAGCAAAGCGTTATATAAGATGTTGACACTAATGGGCAAACTGTGGTGAGCCTCTCCGTTATACCAGGCTATGTATACATTCCTATTCCTGTACTTCTCGAGTGAACCGCCGACTAACCACTGCTTTCTATAGACGTTCAAGTCTTTGACAGAATCGTTAAGTAGTTTTTCAGTCGGCTCTTCGTCTAACTTAAAATTATAAGCCAACACATTCTCTTTGGACGCTTCCGGGATATACCACTTTCCATAAGATTCGGGTAGTTTTCCGATTTCATAGTAGAAGCCGTAGAGTTGTTCCGTATAGCCTGCGCTCCGGGTGTCTATGTCTAGCCTCCAATTAGGAGTCTTATTCGTTGAGTTAACAGTAGTCTCGATGAGACCCAATACTGCAAAAACACATCCGATGGCGATTCCCAGGATAGGAACCACCGTTTTTGTGGACCTTTTCATGTCGTGAATACGTTTGGCTATAAGTGCTTTGAGTTTAAGTAGAGTTAACTCCCGTTTTGAGGTTACTTTAACGGACTGGACTTCGGTATACTTTTTGAACTCATTATTGTTATTATTGTTATTACTGTTCGGGAAATGTATTCCGTTCTCGAGTTGTATAGACTTTTTTGGTTGCATTGGTTTCTTAGCGCTTTCCATATCGATTACCTTATAATTGATTATTTTGAGGAAAATTTAGAGATAAATATTGAATAAATTGTGTTAAGGAATGTTAACTCTAATCAAAAAGCATTTAAAAACGTTTTTTAGTCAAACATTTCAATCATTTTATAGCCTTTGGTAATGGCTTTCAGTTTATAATATTAATAAACATTAGAAGAGAAAACTGTTATCACAAACAAAATTAAATGATTCTGACCTTAAGGAAGACGTCGTCCATTGAGGAAACGTTTACACCACAAGAGAACACTCCGAGACTGGACTTGTTTTTGTCCATTTCGTCGAAAAAGTCGGGCAAACACTTGATATCATCGGAATCGATGCCAAAACGGATCTCATTTGCGGTTTCGTTTTCGAGGGAAACGTTTGGCAAAAATTTTCGGATAAAAGACATAAAAGTATCGGTTTTGAAGTCCTCTGATTTCGCTATTCTCAAGTGATAACCTCCGGCGTACGCCTTCTTCAGGAAGACAGAAGTTCCGCAGCAAATAACCTTTCCCTGTGACATTATGGCTATCCTATCTCCCAACACATCCGCCTCTTCCATCCAATGAGTGGACAGCATAATCAGGCGGTCTTTTCTGATCGATAAGAGGAAATCCCATACACCTCTACGCGCCTCCGGATCGAGACCTGATGTCGGTTCGTCCAGAATTAAGATCTTAGTGTTGTTAATCATAGCCATTCCCAACGATAATCGCCGTTTCATACCACCGGACAGGTCTTTCGACAGAACTCTTCTCTTAAAACTAAGACCCAATTGATCTAAAATCTGAGTTATTTCAGTCGGTATTCTGGGTTTAGGACATCCTTTGACAGTTGCGAAGAGACGCAAATGTTCTTCGCAGGTGAGCTCATCGTAGAGGACGTCGTGTTGAGGACAGAGACCCATCTTTGTTCGCGCTTCCTCTGGATTCTTGATTGCATCGATTCCGTCGACTATTAGTTTACCACTCGTTGGCACATAAAGACCGGTCAACATAGAGGCGAAAGTAGTTTTGCCGGCGCCGTTATGGCCTAACAAGACAGTGATCTGACCATGGTACACTTTGAGGGTCACGTTCTTGACGGCAACCTTTTCGGCGAACTCTTTGCGCAACTCATCAGCTATTATACCGACTTTCAGAGTCTGTGGATCCGACTCGAAGTAAGTGTTGGACTTCTTCACGTCATCGAAGGCTTCGTTGTCAAAACCGTCCAAATTCTTGCACCTGACGTTACTCTTGCTATTATAGACCCGGAAGACATCGAAGTACCAGATTATAAATCCGTAGACAAAACAAGAGCACAGCATAGCCAGGATTATGGTTAAAATACTCAGGTATTGATAGAGGGGCAGAACATTCATGAGGTTCCCCCAATCGGCAGAATATACTTTGTATTGGGAGACAAACGTTCCGTAAGCGGCGTAAACCTCACACTCGACCAGAATCTCGTTAACAACTTTGAGGGCATAATTAGGAATCAGACAGAGGACCAAATGGAACCACTCCGGCATCTTAATCAGTCCAGATGTCTCTGTGAGACCGGCCCTCTTCTCGAAGAGCATACCGGCCACCTCTTGAACGGACAGCCATACAATAAAGCCTATGATCATAGCGTTTGTGGGCTTTTTGAAGAACACGGATAACATCATTCCTATGGAAATCCATTTTTTTTAATTTTACAGTTTTTTTAAACTCATGTTTTAAGTGATAAACAGAGAGCACATCCATAGATTTGAGAACACAATTTGCAATTAGGCCTAAGGGCTGTGCAGATAAGAAGCACTGACTGTGACTGTGACAGATCAAAGATGAGCTCAAATTACTGCTAACAGATTAAGTTAATCTTTTTGCGAGAGATTAAACTCAAATCATTTGTAAATATTAACCAAAATATTGTGAAAATTTGGTTTCAAAGTGTGAGACAATCAAATGAAATCAAGCAATTAGATGACCCGATAAGTGATTATTTCTAATTTTCAGGTATTATCGCAAATACTATTTCCTGTCTCTCAGCACAGCAGAGCACAGGTAAGCGTTTAATGAGTAAATAATTAAATAGTTCTCAATAAATATCAAGTTTTGCGAAATTCTGCGAAATTTTGTTAAAAATTCATTAAAAATAATTTCATAAAAATATTTCAAACAAAAATGAAACTGATTTTATAAAACCAAAAATCTGGGCCTTTATCTGGAAAATCCATATAAACTAGATATTCAACTATACCTATACCTAATTGGAATGGATTTAATGTATTTTGAGTATAAACAATGTATTAAAAAGTAGATCATATTTTGATAACATTGGCCTAATTGTGGCCCAATTGGCAACACTTACCGTAGAGGATGGCAGAGGCCGAGTAGGTCAGCATAATCACCAAAACCAGTGAAGGGTTGGCGCCTTTGAGTTGAGCGTTAGGTGTCATACAAAACATCACAGTAAGTAATAGGCATTGGACAGCCATTATCACAAATGTATTGAAGAACTGACTGCCGTAATAGATCCAGTCATTCATTCCCATGAGTCTGAGCATTTCACGTGCCCTGTTCATTTTTTCGTCAACTATTCCTTTGATCAATAGGACAATCATCACAACGAAGCCGAGGACAGTGCAGTACTCAATTGTCAGCTGAAGTGTATTGAGTTTTCCGGTGCCGGGAAAGAAACGGGAGATTATACTGACTTGAAATCGGGGGTGTTTTATGTATTTTGGGTACGGGAAGCGTCGGGCCCTCATCTCACGGATTTCTGGTATGGGCGGAGGGCCAGGTTCCGCTGGATAGATCTGTTCGCTCAGCATTTGCAGGAACGCATAATTGATGAGCACCTGAACGGCTATGAAATTCTTTTTGATGTAGTGGTCGGCGTTAGGAAAGGGTCCGAAGTCTTGCTTTTTAGGAAACGCGTCGCTCTGTAGCTCAAAGTCACGAACCCTAAGGGTGTAGTTTAACTTCAATGGCATAACGGTTTCGTTTCCCACAGGAAATGAGTATTTGTCGATGTCTTTCAAGTCGAATATCACTCCGGCTATCGTCTCATTCTCTTGTAGTCCAAGAAGTAGTTTCTCCACCGAATCACTGATCGTAAACGGGATCTCACTTTTGATAATTTCATCTAATTCTTGAGGACTGTCCACACCTTTACAGTCTATGGATTCACTTAACCGAGACATCAGATTCATTGTAAACTCATTGACAGGAGTGTAGAGCAGAGTATAATAGGATCGCAATTGTTTGCCGACAGGAACTGGTTTGTATCGGATCGGGTCCTCCACACTCGTGCCTCCCTTTCCGCCAGAGTTGGCAATAAGTGCGGCCGAAGCGATGAAAATGGGAAGGAAGAGCTCGAAGAACGTCCAGACATAGTGTCGTTTTCTAATTATGAAACACTTCCACAAAAGTATAACAAATTGTCGCACTTTTAATGACTGCATATTTTCGGACAAATATTGCAAATATTTATACAACTTTTCGACTCTTTTTTGATGAGAAAAATATTTGTATTTTTCCTCAAAATATTTGACAAAACTTTGAGCCGAAAGCAAATTAAACACTAATGTCGGACACTATTGCTTTTGAATCCAGGTCTTTGTTGGAGAGAAAAAACTACCAGTTTATAAATTCCATGGATTTATCGTCACTGGGTCTGCATTTTTATTGTGATTATACGTGAAGTTCACTGCAATAAAAGAGAGATAAATTGTTTGCAAATCAATACATGATTTTTGTGAACAAAAGTCGAACAAATATTTTTGTTTTCAAAACATAACTCAAAAATTAATTGAAAAACTCATAAACATTAAGACATGCAATAAATCAAGAGTTGAAGCAATAGTTAACAAAATCTTAAACAAGAAAAATCAAAATCACCAGCAAAAGCATATTATCACCAGCAGTGGATCAAAACAAAACAAAAAACAAGTGATTATCTGCAGACCAGAATTGTCTGCAGAAGAAGAGAAATGTTGGAAATATTTGTCTCTCTTTTGAAATCCAAAATCTCTTTAATTCAATAAATAAATTTCACTTTCAATGAACTTAAAAGTTTCTCAATGATGTCACTGTAGGTATGTTATGGCCTGCTATCTATCTGTGCATATTATGCCTGTTCTCCAAGCTGTGCTGTTTCATCCTGTGCCCGTCCAATTGATGGCCTGACGCAGCTAATCCCCGCCTCTGACCAATAGAAATGAGGTGAACATGTGCTGAGCATTCACTTGGTTTTCAAATTTCAGAAAAAAAGATCTTTTTCTTCGCAAACTTTTATATATAAGAAAAAAAAAGACTTTTATTTTAACAAAACTGATCACAACTCACAACCTGTTAACAGGAAAGTCTACATTCAATCGAGAGTGAGAGCACAGGCACAAAATGCACTTTGTAGAGGGCCTGCTGTAGCACCGGAGCAAATACGAAAAATTCAATCTCTACAAACTTTGATAGGCTATGTTTCAATTAAAATTATTTAGTTCAGTGGAAAAAAAATTATTATTTAGCTCAACACCAGAACACCAGTTGTGTCTGACCTTAATTGTGACGTCAATCCTACCGAAAAAATACTCTCACTTTCGATAAATCGGCAAATATTTAGTGGAAACCGTTTTCTAAGTTTTTCACTCTCTTCTGGAAGTCAGTCTTGAAAAGTGATTCATTTGAAATTTAAATCACCTTTAAAATAGCCGCAAGCAATTCAACCTCGGCTTAAGAGAATGTTCAAGATTATCGCTTTGCAAATAATATGGCAGTAGAACTGATCACTTGTTCAGAATCAATTTAGCTGGCACTGGCAATAGAAAAAATACTCGTATATTCCAGGAAATTGATCTAGTTTGATTTGGTGTAACTCAATGATTATCAGCAAAAATGTTCTGAAACTATTTTTAATTGTGCACGTCTGCCATCAGGATAAAAAAAACGAGAATCAATTCATTTGTATTGAATTACTTCCTCTATATTTTACAATGAAATTCAACTGAATTAAACATTAAACCAAAAGATACATAAATTAGCATGGTGCTTAATCGTGTTTAATCTAATGCTTTATCACTGTTTTCCTGTATCTTTACTACTAATTCTGCTATTAATGATAGAATGAATGTTCTCTTAATCACACAAATGAATATTACAGACAATTAATTAAGTTAGAAATGTGAGAACCTTTTCAAGGACAATGACCAGAGATATTTTTAGTAACTTTTCCGAATCAGTGGTAAAAAAATGATCAAATCATTTATGATTTACGCAAAGGTCACCGATAATAGTGAGGTTGATCTTCATCAATATGCTGATCATCGACTGACAACCACTAGAATAAACTCATCTTTAAAATAGTTTTCCGAATCAAAGGCACAGCAGAAACACTCCCAGAGGCTGAAGAGTCAGCATAAGATCAATTGATCAAAAATGTTGAGGTCTTTGAGATAAGAGGTACTCCTCTACCGATTTGGCAGTTCAAGGCTTAAGACAAGTAATTTGAATAAAGAAAAGAAGTCTTTCTTTTGGTAATTAAATAATAATTTTCGGGAGAAATGAAAAAATTCCAGATTTTTCTGGTTTTTAACCAAAAATTATCAAAATATCTGACTTTAATATGAGTTTAGTTTAATTACTGACTGATATATGACATCACAAGAGATGAATTTCGCCTAAAATGGCCTATAATTAACAGATTCAACAGATAATAGGTTAGGTCGAGGTCTTCAGGGTCTCCTCACAGAGGGTTTTCTCCTTCAACTTGAATTCACTTTCTTGTGATTCACTGGAATTCTCCTGAATTTCATTAAACTTAAAAAATTGCGAACAAAACCCACATTCGAGAGAAAGAAAGAGAAAGTAAATAATCGAGAAATTGAGTTCATTTATCTTTTCCAACAATTTTCTTCATACCTGTGCTAAACAGTCATTGTTTTGATAGATAACTATTTATAAGACACTCAATTACAGCGCAAACAGTAAATGAACTCAAAATCGATGACATTTTTCAGTAAAAATCCATTAGTTTTGAACAAAATATTTTACAATAGGTTTGAAAAACACATATAAAATGTTAGTAAAAGTATTGTAATTAAATAAATCACTTCTTTAACCGTGGATTACAACCCATTTAAGCCAATCAATAAGATTGAATTGACCAATTGAACTAGTTACAAGAAGAAAACTGATGAATTCACACCACAATAACTATTGAGATATTTCGCAAAATATGATAATTTCAAGTATTTTTGATCTATGAACTGAACAGGCATTTCAATCAACTCATACATTACATACCTTTTGAGAGCATTAAATTCTGTGTAAATATTGAATAACAGAGAAAATGCAATAAAATTGAAATTACTTTGCATTCAAAGCAACAAAAAAAAGGTTTAAATAAATAAATAAAACTTTTTATTGCATTAAAAGAGTCGACGAATGTATTGTTCGCACAAAAAAAAACTAATATTTTGTGTAAACTCTTTGGAAAAGGTTTAAAAGGTTCAAACTATTCACGTATTAAATGGTATTTATGATTGCAATTAAAAGAGTCAATGGATGAGCTCTGATATTTTGACCCTGGTTGGTGTAATTGACTGGTGGCCGACATTTATAAGTTTGAATTTTATCGACTGATCTTATAATCATTTTAATACAATATTTGTTTATTACTTCAATAGTTTTCCTCGAAAGTCCTCGAAAAAGACAGATCAGTTTAAAAGAGTTAATTATTATAGTCGATAGGCTATCGATTTGAGTCCAATCAATAGATATTTATTGCAAACAGAATCAGAGGTTTAAGTAAAACAATATTTGTCTCAAAATCAGAGATAAGTTATCAGATTTAGCAACAAATACGTGTGGCTTTCAAATAATGAGGTGAAATGATCTTCACTCAAATCAAAGGCTCAAAAGTGTGTCGATTTCTCAACAATTTTCAAACTCATTCCTCACTCACTCTGATTGGACCCATATTTTTACTTTCGTTTAGTTTTTCACAATTTGCTGGATAACTATGAATCAGATGATCTGATAAATAATGTAAATTCAATTATACGGACAATCAATCAACGATATAACGCCAAAACAAGGGAAGTGATTCTAAAAACAAATTAGCCTAGTTAATTGCCTAATTGATGCTCATCTCTCTTTAAAAACACATTCTGGGAATACCACGACAACCACAAGTGGGAGTCATGAATACCACATATCGCCTGATTTATTACCTCGTTATAGACAGATAGGAAACAAAAATGACTATTAAATAAGTAAATGGGCTTACCTAGATTAAAAAAGATGTTTATTCAATCAAAATAAATGAATAAAATCATAAACAAATTGAGTGAATTAATTAATTAGACGATCCAAACTGATTTAAACTGGTTAAATGACAGGTTCAAGAAAGACGGCACACATTTAGTTCAATATTTTGCGACATTTTATTCAATGTGTACTCAAATGAACCGATAATTCATTAATAATGACTCAAAAGGAAAGTTATTATGAAATAAAATAACCTTTCAATTGATTCTAGGAAATAGACCTTCGAAACCAACTAATGAAAGGATGTCTTGAAATGAAAGGAAAATTTTTAATAACTTTTGGGATGACATACAAACAAAAATCAAAATAGAGGACAGAAAGGTGTAAACCAGAGAAGAATGGTAGTCATCCCTCATTAAACAGGAAAATCTAAAAAATCAAATATTCATAAAATTTATGTTTAATTGAATTGAATTTAAGGATCGATTAGAGAATAGTTTAGTGCAAAAGTACTCTAAATTGTGGTACAAATGAATTGAAAAAAATGAATTTTCAATTAACTGACAGTAATTTTCTGCATTAAAATTATAATAATTAGTTAAGTAAAGGACATCGCTTACAGAAAACAATAAAAACAGTAGCAAATCAAGTGTTGAGAACATTTTAATTCAGTTTTTGAATAAATGAAGAAAAGATTATTTGAAAAGAAGTTTTGACTCGAAATTGATTTCTACTCACAACTCATCAGCTGATTATGAATTGAATTTGAAATTGTCTTCACTCGCAAACCACTAATTATTTTTTGTGGACTCTCTTTTGTATTTCACAATTAATTCAATTGTCATCTGAATTGAGTGCCAATAAAACTGAGAAACAATTCTATTATGAAATTAATCACAACTTTTCCACAGATTAATGGATGAGGACTTTGAATAGTCAGTGCTTTTCAATTAAAACTCAATTAAAACGATTTCAAAAGAGTTATACGAAATGTTTAATTGCTTTCAAATAATTATTGATTAAAACTTAATTTTTTTGTCAATCATTCCAAAAGGTTCGGAGAAATTCCAAAAACTGATTGACTTTGAAAAAAGTCGTGAATTTTGGAGAGAATTCCACTGAAAAAAAACTCGATTAAGGGCTTACGTGAGGGACGGAATAGCTTTTGATGAATTTCATACACATTTGGCTCAACTAAACCGACGAAGAAATATATATTTGAAATTTAAAATACAAATTCTGTGACTTTAACTCAAAACTAATAATTTTATGAAAAAAATATATTAGACTTCATTACTGATGGGATAAACAAGTCATCAGAAGGTCACCCCACAGCTCATCCATATTATTAAACTATAAATAACAGACCCGTCTTTTAATTGATATTCAAGGGGTTAATTGGGAAATCGTGGGAATAATTAGAAACAAAGGCAAACAAAGAGTGATATACCGGCCAATCAGTATTATTCAAAAAAAAGAGCATGCTACAAAAATAGAAACGTAGATAAGATTATGGTTAACCCGTGTTATTACTCTTAGTCGGAGTTGAGAAATCGTTTTTCTATCAGATTTTCAAATTCAAGGTGAATTCAAATTATAAAATTATCAATGCTGTTTGAGGATAATTTAAATTTCAAGAATTACCTCTACCACAATCATGAGTTGAAGTAGTATTTTTGAATCTTGCTAATTTTATTGCTAATACTAATCCCAATTTCAATGTTTGATTGATTGCAAATACATTTTCTTCATTCAAATGCCAAATACTATTCGAGATATAAATGTAATTAAAAATTCATTCAATAGATTCGATTGAGTTTTGAATTTTTCAAATACCTTTTTAATTGGAAAAACACAATAAATCATGAATTAAATGATTCCTTATATTTTTGCGAATCATTTTTGACTTTAATTAAAAGTGACTTTT
This sequence comes from Minunthozetes semirufus, assembly GCA_034699985.1. Taxonomy (NCBI): domain Eukaryota; kingdom Metazoa; phylum Arthropoda; class Arachnida; order Sarcoptiformes; family Punctoribatidae; genus Minunthozetes; species Minunthozetes semirufus. The sequence goes on along the minus strand of JAQIXD010000964.1, from coordinate 7,211 downwards.
CTTTGAAATAATTGGTTTGAAAAACGAAATCAAATTCAAATCAGTTTATTATCAGTCTTTGATCGCAACTAATGTATTGAGTGAACCCCCAATCACTCCATTAATTAATTTGAATAAGTTTTGCGAAATACTTATTCAATTGGAGAACAGGTATTAAGTTATGAAATATCATATTTAAATAGTAAATGAGTGAACGAGTAAAGTTACTTTACTCATTCATAAGAGACTAATATTTATTAGTATATTATTAAAACTCTGATATTGAGTTCAGATATCAAAATTAGAGATAGAAATTGATAGATCAATCAAATCATTTCAAACAATATGCGGATACACCAATAAAATACATGTATTAGAAATGCAATTCAGATTTAAATGTTTATTGATCCATTGATCCTTGTAACATTTAATGGTGAACTTCATGGAATTGTTTGTATTTTTTTCCTCAGTTATTAACATTTATGACAAAAACAACATTTTCCTAATGCTATTCACCAATTGTTTGATATAAAGTCTTTTAATTATGTTTTTCATAATAATAGATATTTTATATTTTATTAACACTTAATTTGAAACCTAAACACAGAAATAATGAAATTAAAACTCAATATTTGGATAAATAATAATGAAATCAAAGGAAATATATTTTTACAAAAATTTAATTCAAAAATATTTGAAAATAATTTCCAAAAAATGATTAAAATATTTAAACATTTGAATCAATTATTTTAATTGTTATCGGATTTAAATTTATTTATCATTCAGACAGTCGTTAGAATACATTAGAAAACAGTTGAAAGACAGAAATTCAAAGACAAGCCATGGATTCAGTGAAGACATTTATGAAAGACAAATTGAATGTCGACGAACAGGAAGTCAGAGAATACTATGAAAGGAATCGAATGCGAATTATCGTCAATTATGTTGTCTTCATCGTTGAACTGGTGTCTGTCATCTGTTGGATCATGTCTGCCAATTGGAACACCAGAGGAATCTTCGGCAAAGTCTTCACTTTCCTATGGGTAGTGGTGTTTCTCATTCTGTTTGAGATCTTTCGATTCGTGGATCCCTTAATCAAGAAGTATACCCACAAACACAACAAATGAAGGGAAGGCTTCAAGAAAAGAGCCGAAAGTTTCAAAGAATTCAAAGACAAATGAAATACAAAATTATATGAATTTTCAATAAAATTGTGATTTATTTCAAATCTTATAATAAATTATTGATTGCTTTGACCCTCTCCTCACTCTCTCCCTCACTCTTATGACATGAATCTATTTGGTCACCGAAGAAGTAGTCGAAGAAACTATCTTTGAATCGGTGACAAGGAATAGCTTTTATCTCTTCGGCTAATATTTACAAAATTGTAAAGTCCTGTGCAAACAGTTTTCAAGGAGTGTTAAATAATGCTAATGTTTTGCCTCCCTTTCCACTCACAGCTAAATCTATTGTGCAATTATTAGTTTGAAAACAATGGCTAAACAGAAGAAGTGGCAGAAGTGAAGGTAATCTAAAATTCATAGATTTAAATAAGAACTGCATTTCATTGGAGAACAACCACTCAAACCACTGGGTGTTGTCGTTGTGTATCATTTGATGGAAATGTTTTGAAGATAACTGAGTGATGAACGTTTTCCTATCGGTTCCCGTTGTCTATCACCTCATTATTTGATCTTCAGATTGATTCCATGATTTCCTGTGGACAGCCTTTCAAAAGTTTAGTTCAGGCCTTCTTCTTGATACAGATTAAACCACTTCCCAGTTATGGTTAAATTTGAACATGTTTAAATGTTTAAATGTCTATTATAAAGCTTGAACTGTATCTTGTTCATAATTTATTATGGTTTTATCTGTTAATTCCGTGCGAATAACACTAATATTTAAGTAAAATTTCCAATTAGTTCGGGTCAGGAATACCTGGTTATTCTGTTTGAAATCAGAGCTGAAAAATGAGTTCATTTCTGTTGTTTGATTGACTGACGAACGGATTGTAATTATATTTTGCGTTTAAATCATTAACTCTTAAACTATTCATATATTTCTTTGGATTATATAATTTATAACTGACTTCATATGGATTTCCATCCCTTGAAGGCATTGCTCTTAAATTAGTTCTTTTAGTGATTAAAACAACCAATAATTCACTCTTTTATCTGAAGTTTTAATTAAATAATAGAAGACTTTGATTGACATTTGTATTGAATTTTTCAAATAATTTCATAAATGGTTTGAAATCTCTTTTTCAATGTTTGCGATTCAAATGTTTGAATGTCTTTCAAGTGTTTGATTCATAAACTAATTATCAGATTTGCATACAATTCAGACATTTCTTAAGATTAGGTAATTATCATCAAATATAAGGTCATTTAAAACCTTTCGTGATTGACTAAACCGGGACTAAACCCTGATTTCAAAGTTAACTCTTCTTAAATTCCGGTCAAATATTTGTTGAATAGTCTGTCAGCTATGCCTCCATCGAGTTGTCGTAAAATGAAATACTCCGACTATTTTTAGAATTTTGATCATGCTACTTTTCAAACTTCTAAAACAAGTTAATAGGTGGCCGTCCATTTGATGCCGCATTTATTACTTCTTGTTTTGAATCAGGTTTTGATCACTGATCGGCTCATTCTTCTTAAAACTTGATTTACCACAAATCAACTCTCATTTGCTTAAGAAGTTGTTTATTGAATGAGCGAATAGATGTCTGCAATGACTCCATCGAGTAGTGAACAAACACAACAACATCTTTGATGATCTCATTCTGTGTTCGCAAATGTTTTTCCCGAAAATTCATAAGAATTTCGATAAAATATTTATTAATAATCTTATGATTGAAAGCATTCAAAGTTCAGACCTGAGATTCCTATGCAAAGGCTTCCCAAAGACTTTCTCGTTTCGTTTCCTCGAATAAATACTTTACAAATAAACTGTTTATTCAATAGTTTTATCACAACTCAAACGAATTCAAGGATGCGATGAAAATGATGATACTTTTCGCTCAAATATTTATTTATTTATTTCACAATCAATTCAATCGTTTCTTAAATTAAAATATGATTTCTATTAAATCTTTTTCTCTTAAAAGCCTTGGATTCCAAACATTAGTTTCAATTCAATACAATCAGAGGTTTTTCGGGGATTTTGGTTCCGAAACAATTGTTATCTCAAATATTGTCGAACGAATTAAACCTAATTTAGTGGTCATTTGAAGAGATAAACATTTTACAAACTATTATGTCATTATTGATATCATTTTCAATCAAATTGATGTTAAAAACATAATTATGTCAGAGATTTGAATGTTTTTTCTTCACAAAGACATCACTAATAGCACCGACTTATGCATCAATTGTTAATCAAAAACTTTAACTCAATTTTCAAATCCTTTTGTATTAAAATCGTTTGAATTTTCCGTACCTTCGAAATGATTGATAGGTTTTTTATTGAAAACTCACCATGGTCAATCATGAATAACAATAATACCTATCAATTATCTATTGGGCATAACTCTAGCATTACGTAATAATGAGTTATAAATTACCATTGAATTTAGCAAGATCATATTGTGGTGGTTATAACTTTAATATAGCCTTTTCTAAATTGAATATTCAAGAGCTTTCAAAACGAGGAAAACTTTCTCCAATTTGTTACTAACTCTTTGACATTCAGATGGCATTCAAATACTCCCAAAGTTTTTGTATTGAATTTTGAAATAACATTTTCATTGACTTAAGTAAACAATTCTTGTTTTAAAACATAATTAAGTATTTGTTTAGAAAAATAACTATAAAATTGTTTGTCGATTAAACACATGTCAAACATATGTTATTGCATTCCTATCAGAGGTATGTCCTTTCGATCTATTTGAGCAGTAATTTTTTGCGTAATTTCTTTTCATAACTGCATTTAATTTAATTTTGTGCATATTTTGTAATTTAATACAATGTTTGGCAAAATATTAGCAAGCTCCATTATCCTTAATTGCTGGAACCCATCACCCAGTCCACTCTCTGCCAATTGGTGATGATTTGGTGAGTTTAATTATATGAAATTTGCTTGATTAATTGCTAATCTTGTTGTCTTTGCGAAATTATAATTTACTAATCCATCAAAATTTTGTGAATATTTTTCTGACGGAAAAATTGCCAAAACTTTCAGTAATTAATTATTTATTGAAAACTATCAGACATTTGACGAAAAAAAAAACTTATTATTAATTTGAAAAAATGTTTTGATTTCAATATCACTTCAATTGATTTGATTTTTTGTCGCTCAGAATAAGTGTACCAAAACTCGATTTCAAATCAAAACTTAAGGTCAAACACAAATCTATCCGAGATTAGTATCGATTAACTAGTTTTTAAAAACTGAATTCTGATGGATAATTATTTGATTGAAATTTTAGTTTCCTTTAAAAAGTGTTTTTATGCATAAATTCTATTGAAATATATATATTTATATACTGAAGACATTGAAATTGCATGAGTTTTGTGCCGTCTCTCGACTCACTTTTCCCACTGATTATAGCCTTTCCTCAGGTTTTGCATCACATATGACGTGAACTGAGAAAAATCCGTCTTTTTATCCGTCAATTCATTAACAAAATATTTCTAATATAAAAGCCTATGAATTGAGATCAGAGTTAATTTTTCCTGACTTTTTTTTCCAAATGACTTTTGATCTAGATACTTAATGGTACTTTGTCATACTTAGTCATACTTGTTATACCCGTGATTTACTTATTTTTATCTGACCACTCGTTTTGTCATACTTTGGTTAATCTGTTGAAAAATTAAAGCTTCAGATTAGATATTATCTGGTATTTGATGAATGATCCTATGAACGATCTTACGAATGATCATGCTAATTTTAATTAATTAAGTTATTAAACCAATATTATCCAAATTGTTTGAACAAAACTCCGTTTAATTTGAAATAATTAGTCGAATGGTATTCCCCTTCCTATTGAATGGCATTGATTACAACGAATAAACTTTTGCCCGGTTTTTGTTTTTAATTGATTTGTAATTCAAATGTCTTGAAATTAGTGACCAGGAGTTAGGACTCGAACGAAAAATCCTTGAATATTATCATTAATTAAGAGAAATGTTTCTCTCGATTATCATTATTACGACTAAATTATAGAAATTGTTTTTGATTTTCAAATTGAAGTCATTTTTGATATAATAATTGGTCAGACATTTGATTAGTAGTTTTGCTGTGAATTAGAAATTAAGAAAAAATATTTATAATTGAATGCAATTACTTGTTATTAATGGTCTGAAGAGAGATGTTGTCAATGAAATTGATTTTTAAATCAAGGAATAAGTTTTTCTTCTTTTGAATCATCAAAAAAAATCTTAATTTCAAATTTCAGTCAATAGGTGTCTATAATTGAGTTCATATGTTGTGGAAGTTTTCGCCAGTTTTTTGTGGGATTCCTTTTTTTCTGATAATTTATATGTCTGTCAAATTAACCATAACTATTTTGCGATTAAAATCTCGAAAAAATTTATAAAACATAATCATTTTTGTTAATATGTAGATGAGTTAATTGCTATTAGCTATTGCTAACTCTTGATAGATAAATGAAGTAAATGATGGTACATCTATAACATCAAATTATTATTGATTTATATAGTTTTGTTGATGAAAATGACAGTTATTTCATGTTCTGAAACATTTTTCCCGATTAAGCAATCGATTGATAGCAAAGTATTTAATTATTTCATCGATAATTTGATGAATTCAAATATCAAGATCATTCAGATTAAAAAAGTTCTCAGGAATTTCAGAACCAATTTTAGTTTGATTTTCAAGAATATATTATTTTAGATGAAATCAAAGGCGAAGAAAGTCTTATTCGCCGTAAAATGTTTGAAAAAAATAATTAATACAGAATTCAAAGCAATTGATGTCATTCTCTGAGTTATGAGTGAAAGTTATTTTTGAAAATATCTTTTGAATTCATTTGAAACTGAATTTCAATTTTTGTTTAAAGAAATATCAATCAATGATTTGAATGTCAATCCAATCAATATTTTTGCCTCAAAATTAATGAATGAATTTTCAAAAATATTTTTAGAAATTGATTCCCATTAGAAATCAAGGCTTTAATTTTGACCGTTTTTGGGGTAAACCCAGAATGCGCTCTGAATTATAAGTTGTGTTACTCTGATCTTCATCAAACATTACCCTTTATCTGTTCCAAACTCATAACAAATAGTATTTTAAGTGATTCCTAAAAATGTTTGTTGAGTTTTATCGCAATATCTGTATAGTGTTTTGCACCAGGAATTCAAATTACCAGATTAGAGGGGAGTCTATAGACATTTGAGTTGTATTTGTGATTTGCCACCATGGTTAGTTATGGATAATTATTTTTAATTAGTTCTGATAATAGCTCCATATTTGAGGATATTTTAAATTATGAACTGATCTCATATAAAATGTCATAAATTTCAAACCCTTTGATAAAACATTTGGTTTTCTGTCAAATGACAAACACTTCAGAAAAATATCTTTTGACAAATGTCTGGAACTGTCTGTCAAAAGGGTTCACTTACACGACACTCAATATACAATATTTTGTTCAAATGAAACCCACATATGGTTGGGTTGGGCCTCACTTTTTATAGAATGAGTTAAAGGTTAGTCAGAGAGATCTGAAACTACTCGCAAAACAAGGTTTCAAATGTTGTTGTGATTGCCTCTGGGGGTCAATACTGGGTTTCATCTAAATTCTCAAATCAAAGTCAACTTTGACTGACTGTCCTCACACTAACCGATTTGTTTTAGCCATAAGAAGGGAACAACAATTTCATGAGAGATCACATGTCTTTAAAAGCATCTTTACTTGAATTTCAAGTGGTGAGAGTGAGAGGGATCTCCCATATTATCTCTTGAATCTAAAAGAGTCTTTATTTATAAATCCTCTGAAATAATTTGAAGTGATATACTTTTCTAAAATGTCTTCACTCATCTCTAACTAATTCCTGCACTTAATTAGTAGTAATTATTCAAACGAAAAATTCCAGAGAATTCTTGAAAGATGTTTAGATTAGAAACACATTTAATTCGATTATAAATGGCTCTCATTTTTGAGACATTTATTCAAGTTTTGGTTCTTTTCCTTACATTTTGATCGGAATTTTTCAATACAAGAGGGAGAGGGAGGAGAGAGAGAGAGAGAGAGAGAGAGAGAGAGA
>JAQIXD010000963.1:0-18851 GCA_034699985.1 Minunthozetes semirufus | reverse complement strand
GAGACGTCCCACCACATAGAGAGAGAGAGAGAGAGAGAGAGAGAGAGAGAGAGAGGCCTTCAAATGGTATTAAAATTGTTTTAAATAAATAAATAAAAATTTCGATTAATTAATGTTTAGATAAAAATTTGTTAAAACAGTTTTCATGTCTTTGGGATTGAATTGAAAATAAATTATAATTCGAGAATAAGATTCAAAGTCTTTGAATCAAAGAACTTATAATTCAAACATCAATTCATATTTCAATTGATAGCATCAGAGATCAGATAATTATGAATTTCTGATTAATTTATTGCAACAAAACGTTCAAAAAATCAATGAATTAGTCGTTTATGTAATTAATTAGATTTGAATCTAAACTGGATTTCGTTTATTGATCTCAAATGTCAAACAATTTTCCCGATTTTTCTTTGATTTTTGACTTCAAAATCTGATGGATGCTATTGAAGATGGCGTTAGTAATCTTGTCAATTGAGTTTTGCCAATCTGTTTGCATGAATGTTTAATCAAGATGATTTGGTTTTGAAGCATTAATTTTTGTTTTTAATCATTTATTTGAAATATTCTCAAACTTTTCTTCAAAAGGAGTTAATGTCAAACAAATCATTAATTCGTAAAATTGAGTCTAAATTCAGAATTGGATTCAATTTATTCGTGAAAATCGTCGCAAACCTTTTGCTTATAATTAATTCAAAGACTAATTAAATAAATTAAACGAATATTTTTATTAATGGGTTATCACTCGGTTGGCAATTGACTCAGTTTATAGGTATTGAATATTAATGATTGAGCGATCGAACCCATAAATGTTTGGCTTGATTTAAAACTGCACTAAACAAGTTGCTACCATTTTGAGCATGCTAATTTAATTATCAAATATTTCAATCAATGTCTTGTGTTATGTTTATCGAGTACTTGTTTTTTTAGAGTTGGTAATAGCGAATAAATAGCGAGGTTAAATCTGCTACTCAATAATTTATAGCAAGACTACTGACCATAATTTAATTTAACTAGATTACACTTGAACAGAGCTCTTGCAAGTCTAGACAAGACTAGACCCAAATGAGTTTTGCTCGACTTTTATTGTCCAAACAATTAATGGGAGTTTTAATAGATTTTTATACATTTCTCTAATTAAGCAAAAAAGTCATAATTTTCGTTGAATTACGTGAAATATAATTGAAATTAATTAACAAAAAGTGTTTTTAATTAATTAAAATGCTTTAAAACAATATTCAGAGTAATTTCATAATTGACTCAATTATTAATTTCCCAAATTATGTATGAAATCAATCGATAAAAACCTAATTTAACCAAAATTCTCACTCATTTGCGATGTTTTGTATAAATTGAGTCTAATTTTTCTTAATCTTAGACTTGATTTTTGTGAATAAACTCTCAAAGGATATAATTTGAGGCAAATTTAGGGCAATTTATCTAATTTTACATCCATTTGATGTCAAGTGATTAAACACCAGAATAAGTGATTTATACCACTATTGAACTCTTGTGCGACTCTTTCCATGAATTTTCTTAAGACTTTCCTAATCTCTGTACAAAAGTTGACTCTAAATATGTACTGATTTTGACAGAGATTCGGGAAATTACGGCAAAAATTGTTTCAGAATATGTTTGTTATTACCGGAGGAACCAATTATGTGAAGAAAAGCCAATTTTATATTCAAAATAAGTTAAACTCGAAGAACATAATTATATAACTAATGTATGAATAAAATGCTAATCATATTAACACAGAATAGAGTCCGCGACAGGTCGGGGCTCTGGACTGAACACTATTTATAAATAATATTTCGTTTAGTTTTTAATATTTCCTCTCAGAGTCAGAGACCAGGAGAGAGGGGACAGTCTTCCAAAGGGCTCACTTCAGTAGCTTTGAGACCAAGTTTTAAAAAATTGAGTAATTTTGAGCTCAAAATTAATTTAATTGTTTTTCATAACCAATAATTTGATTGTCTTTTGCATAACATTTAGTTTTATTATAATTATGTTTGACTTCTATTCGCGAATATTGTTATGAAGTTGTGCTCAGTTTGTGAGCAGTTGTGAGAACTCATAACAAAAACTAATTATTATTTTTATGCGAAAAGTTTTGCATAAAATCATTTCGTCTGAAATATTACCCAATTTTTTTGATATCTTAATGAAAACTCTTTTGATATACAGGTCTGTAATCTGACAAAAATCCTCTTAATATAGTCCGCCGTTTAGTAGTAATATTTGGACAAACATTTGATGCAAACATTGGGTCTAATTATCAGAAAAACATATTTAATAATAATTCAAATTAAGTTAAAGTAATAACAATTATTGTCATAACTCTGGACTTAATTAACAGAAATGATAACAAACTTAATTTGAATACAAGATTCATATGCTCTGAAAATGCATTCATTAGACAAACTAATGCTAACCTTTCCTATCAGCTGAAATGTTTGCATGTTTATAGTGTTTATACTGTATATAATGACAACTTTTCAAATGCCATAATAACTTAATTAACGTAATAAAATTGAATTATACTTTTCAGACATTAGGCAATCGAAATGCGAGCCTCTGATTGAATACAAACTAGAAAATTATGCAAATCAAGGATTAGCAAGATTGTTTTCATTACTTTCCCTCTCATTATTCAATTGTTTCAATAAAATTAACTAATATTAGGTAATACTCAATAAATTTGAATGATGTTGAAAGATATACTCAATAAATCTAATTATTCAAAATTTTAAATTATAAATTCAAATAAATAGCCTCCCGGTTAGAAACACGATACTTTTTGAGCCTTGCTCATCTCAGCCAATTTAGTTTCAAAGCTATCCTGGGGTTCAAAATCGAAAGTTTGTTCGCAAACAATTTGAATACTAATGATTAGTAATGAATTGCAATTCAAACCGATTTTTATTTTATTATCACAACTGATAGACAGTTATTGAAAGTTAACTTATTTTTCGTATTATTTGTTGTTTTCTTCGTTTTAAAGGTATTTTCAGTTCTAAAACTCGATGCAAATGAGGACTGGAATCAGATTTCAGACATTTTTACGTAAATTATCTCCACTTTCGGTCATTAAATCCTAAATGAAATTCTCTGAGAAAATCACTAAACTATGCCCTAAACGCTGGCATTTGTATGTGTGTGCTGTTTGTGTGTCCACTTTTGCACAACCGAACGATTCATTAATCATTCTGTGCTATCAGTCTTCGCCTTAACCTCAGAATAGATAACGAAACAGAAGAAAACACTAAAAGAAGAATAATTGTTGTCTTAAGACAGAAGAGGATAAGAGATGCCAAACGCTTTCTGAGCTCTAATGCGAAAATTGGTGTTTAGGGCACAGGAATAGCAGCTAAGGTGTGGATGTGCGGAGTGATAGCCGCCAGAGGTCTGACCGACAGAACGCTATTTTTTATCTGTTTGGCTCATCTCCGCCCAAATCAGACCATTATTTCTCTGACCAAAACTTGAACTCTATGTTCAACTTATTTACGAGATTTAACCTCAAAAACATAGTTTTGTGTATTTTTAACCTTCAAATCGTACCCAATGTTACGTAAACTTATGCTTTTGTGGATGTGCTGACCCTTTGCCTGCTCTGACTATCCGGTATTGAACAGGTCTGGTATGTCTGGTGTGACCGACTTTCAACGGCTCACATAATAAACGAAGAGTTTATTCAAACAAAACTCAAAATTTTAAATACAATTCTTTTGTAAGAAATACTCTTCAAAGACAAAACACTTTGTTTGAGTTCAAATATGAATGATGAATGAGCATATGAGCATGGTCATTGGGAAATCTTCTACTATTCATTGGATTTTGTTTGTGAAATGAGCAAACTAGGTTGGTCACCGTGGGATTAACCTGGAATTTGTGATTTCACTTCTTCTTAAGAAAAATAATTTGCATTAAATCATTAATTTATTTTTGTTTCTCATATTTATTATGCTTTCCCTCAGAGGCACTGGATTTTTGATTCAACTTATAATTAAATTTTTAAAAAATTTCACTTTTCCTTCGAAATTATTCCTGAGTGTTGAGCCTGTGCTCCGGATTCTGTGCTAATTCTGATCTATATTTTATTTAAATTTTGTGCTAACTTTATGTTATTTTTTGTTATGAATTCCCAGTTATTTATATAAGTATTTTCATAAAAGAAGATCTGATTTATTTCATCAATGAATTCATCTGAAGAATAAATAACGAGATTCTCTGCTCTTGTATTATATTATATAACATTATATTAGTCGATGAAAAAGCTTTTTTAAATTTAAATAAGTTATGCCATAAATTATTGTATATTTTTTGCACAAAACAAAATTATATTCAAAAATTTATTTACATTTCTTCTGCTCTTTGAAAATGAGAGTAATTTTTCTGAACGAATGACTCTTTTCTTCATTTCTTTTGATTCCTATTAAGAAATCTCTGAATATTTCCACTGATTTGAAAAGATATGTATTTTTTGAAATATTTCCCAAATATTTCTCTCAATAACTTGTATTTCAATATAAATGTTGACTCTATTCATGATATCTTGTGATGAATTGATTCAAATATTTTCCAGAAATAGTTTGTTTGCATTAATAGTTATATGGCTCTGAATCTATGAAATATGGATAACAATCTTTTTATACATTTTATGAACCAATTTATTAAAATTTGCAAATTTTATGATAAACTCTGTCTTTAATTTATTTATCAATAAATTTCACAATTTTTTTTCCGACATATTCTCTGATAAATAAGAAAAATATTGTCTGAAAAATGTATTTTTAGCATAAAATCTACGAATTTATCGATAATTTTGTGAATTTATTTTTCAATTACTTTAATGTATCGAAAAAAAAACTGGAAAAACATTTTCCAACACTTTTTCAGGAATATTAATAAATTGTGTGTAAAATGTCGTTCATTACTATAATATCATTACTATAATAGTGAATGAATTTTCAAATTCAATTCAATATCTTTAGTATTTGAGGCAATAAAACGCATTTCTAAAAGTAATTCAACATTTTTTTGCGAGAATTTTGTTCATCACTTGAACTCTACTTTTATGATCTGATCTAACCATTTGAGGCAATGGTTGAAATGCTCAGTGAATAGTCGCTCCGATTCTATGATTCATCCGTTTCTCTCAGTCTGTGCACAGAATAAGTCGGAGAGAAATGTCGAGAATCCCTTTTGAATACGATTTTCCGTTTCATTAACAGCCACTCATTTTATATAACCGTTTGCTTTTGCTATACATTTGCGATACCATTATTCAAATGATAAGGCCGTGAATCTCAGCACAGCCTGATTTTTTGCAGCTCATATTTTTGTATACCATTCCTAGACTTATAGACTAATATGTGGATTGACTGACACTCTCCACGACTATTGTTATTAAATGATAAAACATTTGCGTTCAGAGAATGTCTTTTTGAAAGACTCTTTGGAGAGTGATTTTCCAGTGAAAAACCTGAAGCGTTTGGTTTGTTATGTATTTCCAAAATCGTCACTAAATTTCAATTCTTAGTCTCTGAGGAATGTTTATCTCTATTTTAAAAAGACATTGAGGACCGCCATATCAGCACATTCTCGGTGCCGGTATTCCAAGGCTTGGAACACGACTTGTTTTATGACTCATTTTCACTTAATTCATGCGATAAGGAGTTTAATCTTGGGTTAATTCAGGAGCCATTATCAATGCATTTTCAGGCAAATATGTTAATCACCAATAATTAAGTTTTTTCTCAAATCTATAATTGAGAGGAAAGGGCTCAAAACGACTTTGCGTTTGAGTGGAGAAAAGTTCAGTTCAAAAGACTAATAAATTATTACAAACTCATGAAAGTAGTTATGAAATGAAAAAAAGAGATACAAAATGTTTGTCTCGAAATTCATAGCTCAAGATATGCGCTAATATTGAGATTATATCTAAAAGTTATAATTATTTAAATATTTGTCTGAAGTTATGACAAAAACTGGTCTAAAATTAGTCTTTGGATTCACTTTCACTGGCGAAGGAAAGGCTATAATTATCGGGCAGAAGAAAGAGCATAATTACTTTTTATTATTCATTCATCATTTTGAATATGTATTTCACTAGAATTTATGGTAATTTTTCTTTCTCTTTCATTTATGAGTTCCAATATTTTGCTCTTTATTTTTCTGTTCAAAAGGTTTTCCAATCGTCTGATAAGACCATAAAATATAATTTATTGCTTCAAATGTTTTAATCGATTAAAACAAATATTAATGGATTTTTCAAATTCAATGACAAATCTAATGACAAGACTTCTTTCGCCCTCTTATTGTGTTTGCCATTGGGTTTGACTTTTGTTTTTTGGTTTTCACTTATTATTCATAATTATGTAAATTATTATTTGATTTTCGTATTAATAAATAAATCGATTCATTTGAGAGATAACTCATAACTTTATAAACAAGTCTTTGAATTAATTATAAGAATCATATGTTTTATCGATTAAAATGTATTTCAATGTATTTTTGCCCAAATATTTCAATCACTTAATCACTTCCCAAAACCAATAGACGAATAAAACCACAATTTATTAGACAATCCGTGAAATAAATGCTCGAAAATTTGGAAAACTCTGAAAAATCAATGAATATAAACATGATTTTAAGCGTTATCAAAGCTTTGACTATTTACCATGATCATTTGCCGCATTTAACAGCAACAGTTCATCAGTTTTGTTAATTGACTGTTGATTAGAGTCTTTTAGGAAAAGATTTTTATTTATTTATTTAAAGATTTATTCGTTTTCTATCGTTTTTCTTCCGATTATCGAAGTTTTTAAAAGAAATTTATTTCTCAAATCTGTTGACGAATTCAATAGAAAAGACCGAAAATAAGGCATTAAATGATAAGAAGACTTAAATCCCCTCCAGAGGTATGGCATGCCTTAAATGCCGGCTAAGAATCTATTGAATCAGAAATTAATTTATGGCTTTTGTTTTGTTTCCCAATCTTTTATGTCTTTAAAAAGAGTCTTCAGTTTAGAGGAATATCTTTATTTTAGTGATAGAGTGACAGTATTTCGGAGTATTTTATATCTTATGTCACTCCTAAAGATATCGTGTGTTTTGCCAATAGTTAACCATATCGTGTGTCCTCTGGCTCGGAGTCTGTCTGGCCTGAGCTGACTGGTGGTCACACCCCTCCCAATGATATATAATATGGAAATCATTAGTTTTGATTAATTCTGTGCTAAAAAACTTCTTAATCTATATTTGTCTGTCTGTTTGTGTGGCACTTCTCGTACGATAATCGTGTGGTTATACCTTTGAGTCTCACATTTTGCCATCAATTGATGGTCGGCTGTGCGACACACCCTTCAGTGCACTTTCAAATGATAACAGCGTTTAATGCAAAACTCATGTCCGACACCACCACAACCTCTTCGCCAAATTCAATGACATAAGAAACTAATCTGTCCTTAAATTTATTGATTTTTACACATTTAAAGCCTACGATTAAACGCTTAGGAATAGCGCACAGTCTTTATATTTCCCAAAAATGTGCCAAAAATATGATGTCTTTCCTCTTTTTTACGATTATTATAGTAATAGAGTTATATATATAGTTATAGTTATATAGATTTATACTTATTTTTATTGTTTGACTGAACATCAGTTCAGTTCATATCGTTTTATATCCCTTTCGGTCACAAAATGTATTTTTCGTGTTTACTATTCCTCCGATTATTTATATTTTATGCATTATTTTCGGTAATAAAACCCATGTCTGGTATTCATAGACTTTTTACTCACTTTTATCTATCGATTGATACCATTAAAGCAATTTTATTCAAAAATCATTGCGAACTCTCTTTTTATATGCGATTAGAAATCAGATAATTCTGTAATTTTCAACGAAATAATTACTGGGTTTACAGGAATGTCCCCTTGAAAATGCTCTGACAAAGTTAGTCACCCCTTCCATTGAATAAAATCGTGTCCATTAATTGGAAATATCTTATTCTAGTCTTTTTTTTAATTGAGCGTTGGGTACAATGGGTTTTTTGTTTGCCTAATATCTATGGGAAATAAAAAAAATATCAATATTATTGTGTTTTGTGGTGAAAGACATCCAGTTATCCCATAATATATGGTTTGGTCGATATATCTGTCAGATTATTGGTTTGGTTATCCATTTATTTGTTGTGTTGAGTCTTCAGGTCATGTCTTAGACGACTGACCAGTCTTTGGGAGACACAAGAATATAGTCTATTGTTTCTAATATCGTTAGTATCGACGGTTTTGAAGCGTAAATCCATAAGAAATGCATTTATTTCTCTTACGATAGGATATGATAGCAGTTATTAAACCGAAAGAAAATATTTCTTGAAATCCATTTATTTGTGTTTTACTTGTCTTAAGTAATGCTCTCAAAGTCTAAGAGCTTTAGTAAAAGTATTATTAGTTTTATTGAATTTTTCAATTGAAAAGTTTGGCCCAAAAAAGTAGCTTTTCTTCGCAAAACTTTATTATCGTTATTACGTTATTCAGAAAAGTATATTATATGCCATTAAATCGCTTTAAAAAACTACTCCGATATTTGATTGAATCAAAATTCAAAACTTGCTTTTCATTGAAAACCATTTTTGTGTAATAATTCATTTTTTCGGCGAATTTTTTTGTGTCAATAAAATTGTTAAACAAATTACTGGGAAAATGATTTCACAGGTTTTGATATATTCTGGGAATTATCAAAAGATTGTACCAAAATATATGCAAAAAAAGTTTGTTCTCCTATTCTTTGAATTTTAATGATATTAAATGTATTTTACGCATCACTTGTTTGAAGGGACGGGCAGACTATCCATTACAATAAGTCTATCCATTAGTTGCCAGAGCACTGGCTCGCGCGGAACCAGCCATTCATTCATCGGTTTTTTGCACTCATTTTTAATCGATTTTTTGTTGGGATTTGTAGTGAACTTCGCTTTCATTTTGAACATCAATTTAAATATCGAAAAACTCATGCATTCGAGAGATTAGGACAGAATAGTACTGAAATAACACATAAAAACTCTTATAAATGAGGGTTTGGGTGAAGGAGTAGTAGAAGAGCTGATAATTTTATCGACAATCAAATTGTTATTAACTCTACTAATGGTTAGAAAAATGGTATTTATTTGATTCATATTCACATCGTTTTAATCATAGAATCAAATCATTACTAATGCTATGAATCATATATTGAATGACAAACGGATATAATACCGTCGGATGAGAAGATTGACTTTACATAATCCATAGTTATGGGGGGACCCACCCCTGTAGATGAGATCCCAGGGAATTTTCCTGAGAATTATTTAGCGATATCTGATGAGGAAGGGGTAGTCCCTCAGCAACAAGAAAAAAAGTGAATTTCAAATTAGCGTAAGTTAGGTCCAACTTAAATATGCTGTTTAACTGAACAAGATTAGCGGAATTTGCACAACCTATCTAAGAGCCTAATTATCTATCATTTGATATAATTCTGATTGTTTTCAATTATAGACATTTTCTGATTTAATTTTAGGCTCAAAACACAAAAAATGGTGAATTAGAGGCAAAACTAAAATTATTGTTTCGAGTGCTGGTCGTCACTAATCTATTCAATTATTATAATTAACTGAATTCAAGTTCAGTTGAGTTTAGAAACTTATAAATTCACATAATTATTATATTCAGAGCGACTCCACAACGAGTTGTATGCCTTTCCTCTTAATATTAGGTAAGAAAAGTACAAAGAGTATTGTAATCTTCAGTTCGCATACAAAATGTATGTAATAGGGCTTTGCTGTGGTTTTCCTTTTAGTTGAATACAAGGCATTTGTAATTTTGATTTAATTCATATTCATATTCATATTCATATTCATAACCTCTCTTCAAATGAATTCCAAGATTATATTCGAGATTTTGATTCGAGAGCTAAGCCTTTAGTTTATTCTGAATTCAAAGATAATTTTTTTCGTCTCATATCTCATACAAAACATTTGAGTGAAATATTTTACTTGAATTTCAAATATGAAATCAACTGACGAACAGAATGTATGCCTAAAAAGCCTTTTAATTGCTTTTAAACTCATTTTTTATTTATGAAACAATTTGTTAGAGAAAACATTCAATGATTTAAATGTTTAATAATTAATTTGAAGTGAATTTTATGTTCAAAAATGTTTCAAAAACAACACAAAACGGATTCCGTTTCTTTCATTTTCTTACAGTTTATGTGATTTTTGAGACATTTTTCAACAAAACTCTTATGAATATATGAATTGAAAAGATTTTTATTTGATTTAAATTACTTTAAATTTAAGACAAATTACAGAATATTCTTGAATTCAAATAATAAACGTCTTAAAGGAATGCAAATGAGTAAAAACCTATTTGTTTGAACTCAGAATAGATTTTCAATCGTATATTGTATTACATTTGTTGTGCGAAAACATATTTTTGGTCAAATAACTCATGTTTTACGTCAAAAATGACAGATATTTTGTGATATTTTGTTTTACAAATTGAAAAGTTCTTTGATTTGTTTTTCTCTCCGATTTATTTTGAAATTGAATTTCAAATGTTTTGTTGAAAAATCCTGTTCTCCACTACTTTATTGATTTTAAGTACTATTTTGTAATTCAATTTTGAATTTCAAATTTGATTCAAAGCCTGATATAAATCTTTCGCTGGAATTACATTGAATTCCAGCGAAAGATTCCCTTTTCTTGCCTTTCCTTCAATCGCTTAAATATTTCAATAGAGAAATGGATTTTCCTCTAAATTATCCCAATCTTTATGAATAACCACTCAATAAGAATAACACAGAATTGAAACTTATTATACACTTTATAAACATTATTCTCAAAACCCTTTCTTTGGTATAATTTATTACCTCTTCTTTTGTGGTCAATATTTATGAGTAAAAACTCTTTATATTCAGAAAACTTTGTTATTTAGAAATAAATTGAAATTTCGATAAAAAGATAAATTTTCTGTCAATTTCGTCAACAAGGAATCCCTGGAGAATTGGCCGAAGAATTCCAGAATTTTGTTAAAGAAGAATATCTGAAGAGAATTTCGATGATAAAAGTTTTATTGAAATTTTTTCCCCACTTTTGTAGCGAAACATAAAAAGCATTTTCAACGAAATTATTTGTATTTTACGATCGCTTTAACGGAGAATATTATACAGGATTTTATAGACAATATTTTATTCATCGCAAATATCCTGAATGTGTTTATCCTGATCATGTCTGGTCATGTTTATCTTGGATATGTTTGGAGATGAGTGCAGTAATGGTCTATAAAACCTTTCTTTTTGGCTCTTATTTACATTATATTTGTTGTTATGATTTGTTGTTTACTTTTGATTTTGTGATCCATATCTCATACTTGAGATGATCTCTGCTATTAATGTAACAATTTTTTTGTACACAATCTTCCCATTACTCAATAGATGCTCGTTATGCCAGAGCCGACAAGAGTCTGACCTAACGTCTGGTGTGCTATCAATCCATCGCTAAACTTATTATTTTTATTTTTCTAAGTTCTGTTCATTTGATTGATTGATTGTTTTGAGTGCAGAATATCTCTGATTTGATTCGACTAATGATATGAACTGAAAATTGGTTCACATCTAAGACTTGTATCAAAATATTGGAGCAAATAAGTTGAGAAAACATCTGCCGAACAGATCTTCCGCTCATTTCATACTTGGATTGCAATCAGATATAAGTGTCTGATATTCTGCCAACAAATGATCAGTCAATTAATTCGGTGTCAATTCATATCTCGGATCTAATAATAAGAACTCGTTTTTTAGGAGTAAAACATCAAAAAAAATATGATTTGCCTTAAAATTTGGCCGAAAAATGATTTTGGTGTTAATTTTTAATGACTTCTTTGTTGCTATAATTGGATTAGACTTTAAAATGCATTTTTCAAAGAGCATTATACCTATCAAACATTGGGAGGACATAATAAAACGTTCAAATTGATCTAAATTTCGCTAACAACCACTTCTATTGAATCGCATCTTTGAAAAATAGACTCAAAAACCTATTTAACAAATTGATGGCTCATTGAGTGGTCATCCCTTCTTTGATCATCACTGAAATGACATGAAGTAAATGCACTTCCATTTGATTTCGTATAAATAAAGTGCAGATATTTTGGGAATAAAAATATAATTGACTGCAATCGAGAGCTCACTCATCGCTCAGCCATCTCGTTAGACATTGAAGTGATCAACAGCTGAGGCCCTCTTCCTATCCATTCCTATCCTATCCATTGGTATCGCCAGTTGTGAGACACACCTGAGCTCAACAATTAGTCGTCAGCAGAGCCTTAAGTTGTTATTTGTTTCTACAATTTTCTCACTTCCAGTCCTCGCCGGCTGTCAGCCCTGTCCTATGATTTATATATCATTTTTCATTATTATCGTTAAATAATTACTTTTTTATTATAAATTTTGTTGTTTTTCGGCACAAATTATGTATTCCTATCGGAGACTCGTTTATAGTATGTGTTGTTAATCACTAATTAGGTGCTGAAAATCACTGCACACACACACACACATACGTACCCTCTCCTCATGTGTGAGAAATTAAAGGCTCGAATATTTTTAGCGGAGACTCAAGAAAAATATTATTCATAAATGTTATCAGAATAGCCATCACTTCGACTAATTAGAGGGACTTTTAAAACAAATTACAGGAAATTCATTGTGTAGTCACTCATTGGGGGCACAAAAGTGTGAAGACTTTTCTCATTTTATTTTTATCGACGGACTATCACACCAACGGACAGACCATTAGGGGAACAGTGAAAGTGTTATACAAAAATTTAATTGGATTTTTGAAACTGAAATTTCGTGTTCTGTTCTCAAAACGGTTGGCTTAAGAAATGTGCGTAAAGTTTACGTAATTTTCCAGAGTTTGCAACACTTGTTATGAGAGGAGAGGGCTTTGAATGCGATTATTGCATAACTCAATTAATATTGTGTTCACGTGATTACAACGTGAAAAATTGTTATTTTCATATTTGATAATTATATACCACTATTACTAACAGAATCTCTTTTTCAGCCAAGTGTTGATTGTATTGCATACCTGTCCTCTGAGCGCAGCTCTCAATACCAGAGTTTTCCACAATTGTTCTCACATTCAAAACCGTTTAATATATAAATCTTTTTATTAAATTTCATATTTTATGGGTTTTTAAGATATTTCACAAAGACTTGAATCCCGTCTAATGAGGTATAAATGTAGAGAATGGCCATAGAGTGGGCCCAACCCCTCATTCTTTGCCGCTATTATCTAACAATTTCTTCAGTATTAATGATAAGACTCTTCACATATATTTATATTAAACCATATATTGGGCGAAAGTTTGAGAAAAGGCGATCACAAGACATATAAAACATGTTTTAGATATCCCTTTACTTGAGTTAACTGTCTGACAGGCCGTGCGGTGAGTTCTTTGACCACAACAGCTAATACATGAAGACTCGGTTCCCCAAAGTTGTTGTTTCGCAGACAAAACAATATCTGTTTTATAAGACCTGTCGTGAGTTATGTTATGTTTTTAGGAACACATCTTTTAGTTAAACAAAAAAATAGTTATTCTGTGCTCTGATATACACAACAGTTGTTTATTAACATTACTGTTGAGGTTAGATAACAGGCATTACATCCAGTGTTGGGTCAAAGCCGTGAAAATCGACGGCTCTCTGGTGTTATGGCAGACGATAACTACGAAGAAGCGATTGGAAGGCGTGCGAGCCTTTCACTTGTGTTTCATTGTGGACAGCACAGGGGGGAGAGAGAGACGGCCTGTTTAGATATGATATGATAGACAGGCCAGTCTTCTTATGGCTGTGCACTTAGCAAACACAAAGACGAAAAGCACTGACTATTCTGAATGGCAGACAAACTAAAGAATGTTTGTTTCGTGTGTTTTGTGTGTGAGCTCAGCATATAATTCATATTTTCAGTTATAGTTTAGTTTTGTGATTAGCACAGAATGAGCACAGAATGAGCGCAGCATATAATGCATATAAAGCTTACGGATTAATATCCAAAACCTATCACATCATTCATAATAAATAATTTGTTTTTCTTCTTCACGTCTTCTTTCAGTTCAATATATTCTGTGTTTATATATCTTCTCAGATATTCTTTAATAACAAATTGATTTATTCAGAATCAAATTGGTTTTGAACTTTTGAATTAGATTTCACTTATCCTTCACGTCTTGGTATTGAATCTCGATTTGATTTTAATGCAAAATTCCTTTTGTTATAGACTTTGATATCGTTTTTGATTTTCAAATGAATTGATTGAAATCTAGACTAAAGTTCATAAATTCAAAGGGGATTCCCAAATGGCTTTTCGTTGGACAATTTATCATGCTCAATTCTGATAGCTTGAATCCCAGGAGCCATTCTCTGGCTGACCAACAAATATGACAAACAAAATGTTATAAATCATTGAATAGATTTTTTTGGTTCCTTTAAATTCTTGTGTTGTTTATCATTGAAAATGTTTTTCATCGTTAGCTTCATATCACATGACGTCTATATTATATAAGATGTTTGGTTCGGATGAAAAAAAGATCAATTTTCAGACATTTATTGCGCGGAAAATCAAAAATAAAAACTGAAATTCACGCCAAGAGTTGAGGAAATCCTCTGTTTTGAAGACAATTTTTTTCTGAAATTCAATTCAAAATAATTGATATATTGTTTGGAATTATATTTTTGTTGTTATTTTCGTGTTCTCACAAAATGAGATCAGAAGAGGAGAGGGAGGAGAGAGAGAGAGAGAGAGAGAGAGAGAGAGAGAGAGAGAGAGATCCTTTGACATGAAGTGTGTTTTTTTCAAAGCTCCGAAACATTGATATATTAATCAATTTTTCTTATGTTGGGATTAATCACAAGTCATGTCATATCTGACAGTCATTTGTGATGTTTTTACACCAAACAAATCCTTCTGAAGGTTCACATGAAGACAGCGTTAGTTATACATATCGATAGCGGGTCCAGACATCAGCTCATTATTGCTGTGCCTCTCCTTTTGTTCTACGATTCTTCTCGGAGTTAACCAAAATAATTGTCTGATTAAGTCTTTTGATTAGTTTTTTGAAGACAATCAAAGAATTTATTCACTAAATGGTAAGTGTTTTTGGGAATTCAAGTCATGTCTTGCTTTTGAATAAGTTTTTAGGTATTTGTTGTTTGCATATAACTATTGGACAGACCATCAGACAGAGCGACAGATTTTAGAAAATTCCGATTGAATTGAATTAAGTGAAACATTTTGGAAATAACTGTCGGCACTCACTATCGCTTTCCAATCAGCCGACTGTCCCTTTCAAAGGCTGATCCGAAAACAATCCGAAGAATGTCTTTATTGAACAAGAAATTAGTTCTCAGAAGAAAAGTATGCCTCAAAAGCCTGGATAACAAAACTAATGCCTCTTTTGTTGGCTGCGATTAACAGCCAATTAATAACTCAAACGTCAAGACTGAAGACTTTCTTCACTTTCAGCCATAAATAAGAAATGTTTTGCCTTTAAATCATATCTCAAACCATATCTCAATTAAAATCAGGAATTTTTATTTGCATTTCATTTTTGGACTCATTTTTAGCAAACAATAAATAAAACGATTAATTCATTGAATACAATGCCATCAATTGAATGAGTCTTATATCACATTAGGCTATGAATTGTGTTTTTAAACCTCTTTTTTTAAATAAATAAATAAATTGTAAGCAATAACTCATCAGAAGAAAAATTGTTTAATAAAATTCCTAATTTAATATTCTGACGGATCTTATAATTAATGATAAGATCAGATCCCAGTGATGTTCTGGTGTTTAACCGAAGATAACTGAATGAATGGATGGATATTATTCACGAATTATATCAAAGGAAAGGATAGAAACGCTTTTTTTCATTAGTAAAAGTGTTAAGATTCAAGGGTTAGGCCCTGAACTTGAAAATTTCAAACTGATTGCAAGATTACATTAAAGATGTTCTTCAGTTTTAAAGGATATTCCCTCAAAGGCTCGAGATTTCACACAAAATATTAATTATTAATCAAAAGTTATTAAAAATATTTGAACCCTTAGTCATAGTTTTCCCGCCCTTTCCGGTCAGTACCTGAAACTACCTGTCCTTCAGTTGCTATGCATTTGAATTGATTGCAATTTTGCTTAATTTTTATCAAAATTTTGTTAATTTTTAATTTATTTCACTTTTTATTTGCTTTTAATGCAATTAATGATAAATTATTTGTGAATTGCAGTGACTTTTGATATGATTTTGTGTTTAGTTTTGATTTTAAAATACTTTTTAATGCGATTTCAATCAAACTCTGAGTCAAACATTGAATCGCATATAAAAATCGCATGAATTTTGAATTTGAAAACTTGCGATTGAAATGAGCGAGATATGAGCTCTGATACAATCTCCGATATTATCCAATTAGTGAACTGAAGGCTAATTGACTCTGAATTGTGTCTGAATTTCAATTGAATTGAACTCAAACTGAGTTAACTTCAAAGCAAAGGTTACCTTTTTTTGGGACAAATGTTTGCATTATTTGCTTAACTATTATTTGATTTTGAAATTCAGTGAAAACTTGTAATCAAATTACGAATCTGTGGACAACCTGTGAGTCATAGGCAGAGGACAATACACACAATCAAAAGGTTTGTGGAGATAATGGACAGTGCAATGACCAGCGAAGACCACCTGAAAGGTGAGTCTCAGCCTTTATTTATGCATTTGAAGGCGCGAACCAAAAGGGGTTGATTAGGGCCTGACTTAGGGGTTGATCACCAGAAGTGTCAGTTAACTCAACACTACCTGTGCTTCTCATTGCGTTTACAGATGGCGCACAGCGGCCGCTAAACTGAATCCCAGTCCAATCCAATTGGGATTTCATTGAATAAGTCTTTGGCTGTAATTCGGTGCTATTCTGAGCTCATCCTTTGCTAACAATATTGGCTACACTTTTGGCCAATACTTTTATTATCTCTTTTTTGCCCACATTTTGCACTCAGAATGAAAGCCCAGAGTTAGAGATGAGTCCGAAAAAAAAGTTATAATCGGATTAAGATTATGTACTATAGAATTATTCCGTCCCTTCTCTCCCATAAAAAGGTTTTTTTTTCTGTGGCACAGACTATTCGGCAGCTCTTCCTCTACTTTCAATACACCGGAGCGGAGGGTACTGTCAATAGAATTAGTTTTATTGCGAGAAAAGTACTGATCTTATTGTCTATTCTTTGATGTCACTAACAATTGGTCCGATTTTAATGCCATTAAATGGGTTCACAAATGTATGCAAACACTGTGTAGTGGGTTATTTGCATTATTTATCAAGATTATCTGCTCAATTTTCTGCCCTTTATTCGAGGTATTCTTGAAATAGGAGTTCCTTTAAGTGTTGAAAATGTGTTTAAATCTCAGTTTCGAAGAAAAATGAGAATAAATTTTTAGTTTATTTTATGTTTTGGAAAGACTTTACACATTTTAGTGCCTTTTTTTTGGTGAGACTTGAAATTAGATTATTATTATCATTACTCGGGTTATAAATTTCGAGGCCCTTTAGCTCAATATTTTCAACTAAATATTAGCTTTGGTTTGTATGCTGTGCTGTTAGAGCTACCTGTGCTACTGATTTCTTGCTCTGACCTCTGGTCGACCCTTTCTATTAGCTAAAGGGTCAGAGGTTTGTTTCGTACATTCATCAAGACTTCAATGTTTTTCTCTTTCGCCAAATGTTTGCTTTCGATGGCTTTCCTCTTGAAAAACAGTGTTTTTTATGCCTGAGCTCTGCCTTCAGTTAAGAGTTATAATCATTGAGTTTGAAAACCAAAGAATAAAAAGTGTTTTATATAAAAGTTATTAATTATAAAACCGTTTCTAAAAAGTGTTCAGAATTTGTTACTCATTTGCGAACTTCAATGACATCTCTTCACAGGATTTTAATTGCATTTTCATAAATATATATCTGTATGAAAGGCCACCGAATATTACTCGGAGTGAATTATATTCATTTTAACCCAGAATTTATTGCACTTAAAATTTCCCAATTTTTTTGGACTGAAATTCTTGTTGTTTTAGTCGTTTCCCTAAGACTTCTGTTTTCAATGAAAAACTGCTTAAGTTTTGTATAAATTATGATATTTTTTGAGTTATATTTTCGGTTAAAAAGAGAGTGACTCTCAAAATGAATAATTTGTTTTGTTTTTGATCACATATTTCAGGAACAGTTTCCTCTGGATTCAGGAATGACTGATATTTTGTTAAGAAATTTGTCTGAATTTATGTATTATTTATTAATCAAAACAAAATATTTGCTAAAAAAGTGTTTTAGAAATAAAAAGTCATTTAAATTATTTACAAAATATTTGGTTCTTGTGGTTAACAGATGTGTTGATAAGAGAGAGCTTTTCGTATAAATTTTATGGTCGAAAATGTGCGCTATTTTTCAAACGACACGACTGTTAGTAGGCTTTCCATTCAAATTAGAAGTTGTATTCATTGACGAAATACTAGTCCAACAAAAACTAGGATATATTGTGCTTTTATATGCTATCAGTGGTCTGTCTCTCTATGTCTCTCCAATTTTGGATATCTTTTTTCCATGAATTTGTCATACATTTCCATTAGAGTGAAGCGAATTTTTTTCGTCTTGTGGTTCACTATTTTATTCCTCCCCTTCCTATCTATGCATTCAAAACATATCGGAACTAATTCTCGGGAGAGAGAGAGAGAGAGAGAGAGAGAGAGAGAGAGAGAGAGAGAGAGAGAGAGAC
>JAQIXD010000962.1:0-18864 GCA_034699985.1 Minunthozetes semirufus | reverse complement strand
AGAGAGAGAGAGAGAGAGAGAGAGAGAGAGAGAGAGAGAGAGATTTTAAAGGTTAGGCATTTAATAATATATGCTTTTAATTTGGTGTCACTCAATACAAGAAAAGATGCTTTCATTTAAACTCAAACTTCTTTGCAAACAATTAATTAAATGACGACAAAACATGCGTATAATTAGGAAAATTGAGTCACCATTTTCACAAACTATACTGGATTTTCCGCTCCTGTATATAATATTCAATAAAAACATGTATAATATTAACTTGATTTTTAAAAATCATTTGGAATTTTAGATAAATAGAGATTAAAAGATCTAAAAGAAGTTGCAAGTTAATGATTAAATAAATTCTCTTAACTTTATAAGAGATTATTATTGGAAGTGATTTAGTCTATTGAGAGGGTCTATAAAATAAGATATTTCGCGTCAAAGTATATCTAAAATTGAGATTCTAAATACAACATGAATTTATATTTGTTTGAAATCAAAGTCATTATATTTGGATTAAGCAAATCAAGTGATTCAATGCATTTGGTTTTTATTTTTGAGATATTTTCTGAAAATAATATAAAAAGAGATATTTATTGAACTTATTATCGAAGTGTTTCATACCTTTCATACAATTAAGTCAAATGTGAATCGTTTTTAATAAATATTTTTTTGTTGAAACTGAAAAGTCAGTGGAAATCAGTTTGAAAGCAATGTAAGAGTGCGTGAGAGAGAACTGAGCAATGCTATGATCACCACTTGATTAGTGGTGTGGAGCCAACCGAAAACTTTCATCATAAACACTGACGTCCGGTGCGCTCATGGAGTTAGACTTGCATTTGCCGTTTGCTGTGTCATTGCTTTTGCTTTTAACCATAAAAGCAGACAATCTTTCATTTATTTAAAATATGAATACCTGTTCTCATATATACTGAAAAAGAAGTGACGAATCCATAATAACTATCGACTAAATCATTGAAAACATATTTATTACGAGATTTGCAAATAACCGCCATTTGATTGATTTCATTGGATTTTAGATATAATTATTCGATAAGTGATTCAAAGAAGTCAACCATTTGTCAGTGCATTGACTCCAAACACAATATTAGTAGTGAATCCATTTCTATGTCTATGAAAAACTGCTGAATCAGATCACTGATTAGACAAACTATGATTCAATGGTTGCCAACAAATTTCAATAATCTATTCCTTTATTCAATTCTTACACAAAAGCCATACCTATTCCCCCAAATACTCAAATGTCGGCACAAATGAGTTGACAATCGTATAGGTGTTCACAATAAATGATAGTCACATCTTTCGCAATCTTACTAAACACAATTACTATGGCATACTAGGGGTAAGTCTGCAATAGATGAACAAAATATTCTGGTGATGACTATAATATTTTTAAGGACAGAGCCTTTTCAGATATATAGACATGGTCTATTAGGTCCCAAATCAAAAAAAGCTTAGTTGATCCAACTTTTTGAGAATTTGAAGCACTTTTATGCAAACCCCTATTATTCCTGATACATGATTCCTGTATGATTCCAACTATGATAGTAAATTAATTGATTATGATTAGGATATTTGCTAAAAGAATTATTAATTTAGTAAAACTCGCTAATATTGAAATTGAAATTTTAATGAAAATAATTTTGTTTTATTTGACAAATAATTTTAATACAATTGGCTATTAATTGAATGACTGAATTTGTTTTCTTACTATCGTGAGCTAATCCTAATCCTATTTCTTTTACATTATTTATTTAATTAAACAATTCTAAAGTCTTACCTATTTTAAATCATTCGCACGAAAAAAAAAAGAAAATTCAATTGATATTAACAGTAATTCTTAAACAATTTTATTAAGTCTTGAAATAATGAGAGGGGAAGTTACCAACTTCAAATTATATGCTATAAAAATTATCATTTCTTATACATATGTATAATATTCATGTATTCTATTATAGTTTTGTTATATATATATATTTTTTAATATATGCAAAATATAAGTGAAGCCAAGAAGCAATAGATATGTGATTTCACTGCTTTTACGTGTTTTGCGTAAAGATTTACGTCTGTAATGACTACTGAGTTATCCCCGAATCATACCATTAATCGCTTGTATTTTCACTTAATTTAAGTGTTGTTCTAAAGGATATCCTCTACTTATAGAACATTTAGTTTAGTTACTCCACTCATTCATTCATATAATAACTATAATGCAATTTTTATAACTTATCTTCTGTTTCATTATATGGAATCTCGATTACAATTAATTATAGAAAATATTGAATTGTTTTCAAATTTTAAACCAAAAAATTATTCGAAAGATTCACTTGTATTTTATATAGCCATCAGATGTACAACCTTGAACATTCTTACTTAATCTGATATTTAAATCAGTAATTTTTAATTAAAAAATTAAAGAATAAGTATCAAAACATTAAATCATCTTTTAATGATAAGAAAGAAGCATTGAATTTGTCGATTGTATGATAGTATTGCTAGAATTGATACAAAAACTATAACAATAATAAAAACAAAAATTTCAGAACAAATTAGAATAATGAGTCATAACTTGATGAGTATAATGAGCAGATTTATATGAGTTTAACTTGATTTATCACCTTGCTTATATCTTATAAAAGGAAATACATTTTATAATTTTTGAAGTTTTAAAATTTAAAAGATTAAATATTTTGTGAATTAATGTGAAAATGTTTGAAAAAATATTGAAATTGAAAGTTTGATTCGTAATAATTGAGGAGATTTTGTTTCAGACATGCAATCGATGCCAATAATGATATGAAAAGTAATAAGAAATAACATATTTAGATGAAAATCATTTGAAAGACATGGCATTCATGTATAAAATAGAGTCCATCGCAATCAAAGTCAAGCCCCACAATGGGTTGGGCACTATTGCATAGCCTGTGTCGGAGAGACTCTCGGAAATGCTGTAAATATTGATCTTTACTGTGAAACTGAGTCGACGTTCGTGTGTCAGCGTTTGTTAAACATATTGATCCTATACTCCATTCTTGGGATCCACCCCTGCCTTCGATGCACTCAATTTATTAATATTTTATTTCAATTTTTCCCAAAAAACAGTCTTTCACTGAAATATTTGTTTTTCCGGAATATTAATCGAATTTAAACAATAATTCAAATATATTTTCTTCTAATTCCTTTCAATAGTATTTAATTATAAGAATATTATAATTATCAAGATACATCTATTTTATATCTTATCTTTTTGCTCTCCAATTATGATTATCCATCATAAAAAATGAGAAAATGTTCAAAAAAATTTCAGACTCTATATTATTTTGAGAATTATTTTAATTAAAATAATCAGAAAATAAGCTTTTGTTAGAGTATCTAAAAAATTGTACTTAAAATGTTGATCATACTAAATTAGTAATATTAGCTAATCGCTTTTGATTAGGGTTTTGGGAAATTAATTCATTCGAGATCCAAAATGTATGCGACTTTTAAGCTATAAAATATAGAATTGTTGCACAGAGTTGTACAGAGTTGCACAGAGTTGCACAGAGTTGCACAGAGTTGCATGATGCCATTTCATTATATAAGAGGTTATAACTACAAAGAGAGGTGACGTTTGACAGTTTGGCACAACTTTTTTTATAACAATGAATGCATGGCTTAACCCAATAATTAGTTGAGAAAGTAGTCGATTCGTTGCTTTTTAATGGTCTATGTCTTCACTTTATTTAATTCGTTTTCCTCAACTCATTATCAATATTTCAAATATATTTTCTATCGTTTTTCAGTCTATAAAACATAAGACACACATAAGAATCAATGACTTAATTCTTATGACATCTTTTGATTAGAAATAAAGTTTCAAAAATAGTTTTTAAAAATATTAGAATTATTTTTAAGCGAAGAAACAAATAATAAGTGTTTTTACGATCGTTTTAATGAACAAAAACTTTTATGTATTGAAAATGAAACGGTTTTTTAGACAATTTGAGAGGTGTTGAGACAATTAAGATAAGTTATAAAGTCGTTGAGAAATGAACAAAATTAAAGCGGTGGTGGCATATGGCTGGCGAGCACAGGCACACTACACAGAGCACAGATACAATTTGGCAGACGCTGCCAGTTGGGCATCAATGCATTCGTTAGGCATTGATGTGGTGCCAGTGAACTCTTGCCTGTGCTCTGCCTATGGTATGACTTTGCTCTGCCTTCACTTGACTCGAACGCAATGCCTGAATGATATTCCTGAAGAACTCTTATTCTATTCTACAATGACTTCCATAAGTCATCAGTTTTATTCATTGGAAGAGGACATCATTTGGAGGCGACACAAGACATAAGCCATTGGATGCCTCACAGACTCATCTAAATATTTCCGCACAACAATTCGTGCGAAGCCCTGTCATCCCTCCGGCCATATATTCACGGCTTTCATTTTGTGACAAAAACTACACTTTTCTGATTGTCTCACAAACTCAGGTACTCGAGGGAACGCCTCCTTCATTGACGAGAGGCTCCAAATTTCTGTTCACTTTATTCTAAAATTTATTAGAAATTAATGAAAGCAAAACTAATCGTTATTTCTCATCACTTTCTTCTCATTTCTTTTGGAATGACTCAAAATTAGTGAAACAACACTAATATCTCACAGAAATTCAATAGCTTTTACTTTTAGAGCAGATTTCAACTTATTTTTTAAATTAAGCTCAGAATAGGCTCAGAATATAGGCACTAATGAATGTGAGGCAAACCGAAAGCAATCCTCAGTTGTTGAGTAATTACTGAAACAGGTATACAAGAATGATATACAACGTGTATAAGTGTATAATACATATAAGAATACATACGATGTATTCATTAATAATAGGTATAAACTTGATTATCAACTCATGAAAAAAGGACATCAAGTCTGACATTAGTGAAGTAAAGCCACTGTTAGTGAGAATTTCATAAAATTTCATTTCATTTAATAATAACTGCGAACAACAATAACAAAGTATTCAAGAATTGGACATAAATTAGTTATTCTTCAGTTTTAATCCTCAGAAATATGAAACAATCTTTTAAATCGATTTTAAACATAACAAAATATACATGTTAATTTAACACTTGATTTTATTGGCAACAATTGTTGCCAACAGCTATATCACGATAAGACAACCATATTATCATGATATATTGATGATATTTTTTGCTATTTCGCTATATTTTTCTTAACAAACTAAATATCCAATTTATTTCAATGAGATTGTAAAATATACATGCTCATCTCTAGAAATGACAGAATATTTTTGTTTTTAATAAATTCTTTAAGAAAAATGGAGTTGAGATTAGGTAGTACTTTTATGCTTTTAGATGTTTTCTGCCTTCAACTTCAAATCTTTAAAAAGGGGGTTAGGTTTGGATTGTCAAAATGCTGGTAAACTTTGATAATTTGAACAAATTTCATGAAATATCGACGGATTTGTTTAATAATTGGTTTATTTCAATTCAAACATGTGATTATTCAGATGGAAAAAACTAAAAATATCTGAATAAACAAATTTCTACAAAAAATGCTGTTTAAACAAATATATCATTTATATAAAGCACTAATTCCATCTGAAAATTAAACAAGATAATATATGCAAAATGAAAATCTTTTCATAGAAAATTTCGATTTTGGATCTGTTTTTATGCTTTAAATTGTCTTAAGCTTTTCATTTATCGTACTTAAACTAGATTAACTAAATAAGACTTATTAAAAGACAATTTCAAAGTTATTTTCATATTTTGATGACTTTCTAAATGTTGTGTTCGTAGTAGTAATCGCTTATTAAAGAACAGTTCTGTTACTGATTTACAAATATAACAAATATTTTTCATAAATGAGATGAGTTTTCATAGAAATTGCAATTTTTAAAGTTTAATCGTTTGGAAAATTATTGTGAGTTTGAAACCAATGACCAAATATAAGATTGAGTGCAGGAAATCTCAAATTAAGTGTATTTAATAAAACTTACATAAAGAGTCTCTATAGACAAATAGGATAGATTAGCCCCGGGCTTTATAATTAGAGCACAAAAGGCTGTTACATAGAAACGTGTTACGTAAAAAAGAAAGTCCAGCACAACCACCACTACCAACAATTCACATCAGTCTTTCACTTTTGAATATCTCACGTAAAGTCTCACAATCTTTAAGTGGAATCCGGTTTCAAAGCAACAAATGATGCCTTTTCTATGCCTTTCGTAACTTTCGTCGGCACTAAGTTTAGAGACTTTGGTTGAATAGTATTAATAAAATTTCATCCACTTTCCCATCTCTTTGCCATCTCTTTGGCATCGCTTTCCCATCAAAATTTCCTTATTATTAAACTGGAGTTCATTTCAAAAAAAATAATCTTTTGTTTCCAAAAAAATGTTTTCGAAACAATCGATTAATTTGTTGTAAGTTTTGTTTGAACCGCATTTCAAGTACTGAATGTTTAGATGACTTTACAATAAAATAGAAATCATATGATAGTCAAAGAAATACAATGGTTTCCTTAATGGCACCAATAGAATGGTTTCTCTTAATGGCACTGGAAGAATTCACGGGTTGCCCTATCATTAGAGCCGTGGCTTCTCTGGTGCTATCGAGAGCGACGTCATATACAAACAGCCAAAAAGCGAGCCGACTCTTAAAATACGAAATACAAGCTGACCTTTATCCTTGGCACTGGAAGAATTCACCGATCGAATCAAATGTCGTGGGTTCTCGGGTGCCAAAGAGAAAGGGAACAAAAGTTCAACATTACTTTATCACACGTTTTATCACAAGTTTTTCTTATTTATAAACTAAAGAGTAGTTTATATGAAAACAATTTTTTTATTTCAAAGAAACATATTTTTCATAAATTACTCTAAAATTAATATTTTTTGTAGAAATAGTTGTTTTTCATACTTTTTTACTCAACTATTTATGATCGTCCGAAAGAGCTTTAGCACAAAGGCTTTGGCACTGGCACATTTTTGTATTACTATATGATAGGACAAAAATTGTGGTGGTGTCAATTATTGTGCCAAAGAAAACATCTCAAATTTTGGACAATTTTCAAACTACCGATGGATGGATAGGTAAACAACATTACAAAAAACTAATCTATTCATATTTATTCATATTATCTATAAAATAATCTTTTACATATTGTAGACGAATTTGTTTCTTATAATTTATTTTAGACATTGAATCATGGCAAACATTGCTTTTAATTTTAGAAAATCTCATATTTCTTATGTATTTCTTACATATTTCTGATATCTTATATCAAATTTTTTCCCCATATTTTTGAAGTAATAATAGAGTGTTTGATCTGAAAATGTATTGCTTTTTAATGTGAATACAATTCAAGTTTTTTTTCAATTTCCAGATAAAAAAAAAGTTGCCTCAAAATTATAGCGCAACGCATAAGTGTTTAATGAAATTGCTATAATTGAAGTACCTTGATAATATCAGTTTAATTGCGAAGTTCTTCAACACAATCACATATTGAAAACTAATTAATTTTCACTACAGTTGTCTCTCATTAAGAGCAAATTTTCTTCCATAAGAAGTGGAGTCTGATACTAAAAGATTGATTTGATATCAAGATTTTAGTTTTTTAAGGAAAGGTTTTCACACAATGACTACAACTTAGAAATATATCTTTTAATTGCAATCAAAATCGATTGACTTCTGTCTAAAACCACTAAATATATGAAATTCAATTATTTCTATAAAAGTATTTATTTATTTTTAATCTGAGTTATGATAAACTATTAGAGTAATCTATATTATAATTATATATCAATTCTAAAAAATCGTTGATGAGGTCTAAAAGGCTTACTGGTATTCAATGGCATACACGATCTTCTATTTAAAACCAACCTAGTTAATTAATTATTAATTAATAATTATTGATACTTTCTATTTTCAGTCAATGTGTTAATGGAATGAATAAAATAATATAAAAATGTAAAATAAAATTCCATAAAATGGGTTTTCATATAATATTATGTAATAATAATTGATTTTTTGATTTGACGGTCATTGGGGTCGGTAGCAGCGGAGGACTGGTAGGAATGGCTGCATGACAACCAAACTAATTGCATGCATGACGTATATGCGATTATAGCCATTTCTATCAGTTCCACCTGAAGTACTGAACAAACAAGCTCCTTCCTGGAAGAAGGGTGGGTCATCATTGTCTACTGGATCAACGGCACTATGCGTGAGTGCGGCTCAGGTATGTGAATCTCACACAAAACTCATTAAAACCACTGTCCAACATGTCATTGATTTTTACACAATTTTGATTTTTTGAATGTTTTTTGAATGTAATCTACAATTGAATGTAACTTTTCTTTTATTTCTCTTTTTTTTTATTGAATCTCTTTTTTCCAAAACTTTGACAAAAGAATATACAGATATACTATACTCTGGTTTTGTGCCAACCTTTAAGTCAATCCATATTACAAATAGAAGTCCATTGATATCGGTTTTAATTTAGTTATGAATTTCAGAGCAAAACCAATTTGTCTAATAATGTGTAATAAAAACTGAATTCGAATCTAATTATTAGATAAATAATATTATTTCACACAAAATACAGATCATATTTTCATTAGTTAGGTATCACTAATATAAATAAATACATTTGTAGTTGACTTTCAATAAATTTATTTATTAAAAAAAAGAGAAAATATTTTGTGAATTTGTTTTATTACAAATTATTGTATTTTTTATGTCAAACAGATCTCAATATAATTTAAATAAACTAATATTTTATTAATAAATAATTCAATCTTCAGGTCGTTTATTGGAGAAACGACAGAAGGGACACCGGCCTAATCGTAAGGCTTGCAGTTCAAACTCATCCGAATGGAAAAACTACAGAAAAATGATATCAAATTAGAATTTAAAATAAAGTCAATAACAAATTGATTCTAAGAAGTTGTGACTTCTAATTAATAATAATAATAATAATAATAATATCATTTAAATGTATTCTTCAAATATGTGTTTAAATATTGAAATATAAATTGAATGAATTGATACCTTGAAACAAGAGGGACATACAGTTATCTGAATGTCAGGCATTAAATTTCGATAATATCTTTTTGCGAGTGGAGGGGGAAAGTCTACGACAATTACTTCTGAAGATTTCATTTGTTTGAGTGAAGTCCGATTGACTCTGACTGGTCTATAGCCCTGATTATCCTCGTTGTAAGTCATCAAAGAAGTAGCGAATGGGTCGGCATTGCGATCATCTGTACTCTCGAACTGATCGTCAATTCGATTGTTCTCAATATTAATGTAGTCATAGTCTAAACCTAACGATTGATAATTTTCACCCCTCTCTTCCAGCCATTGTTTGCGCTCAGAATTTGAATCTGGTTTTTGTTTAAGTAAATCCATGACTTCCTCATCAGTTATTCCAATTTCGATCTCAAACTCAACTAAAGGCAATGCATCTGATGTTTAAAGGATTACAATTAGTTTAGACTTAAGTTAAGTAAAGTATCTTCTCTTTTCTGACCGAATGTGGCGAAAGAGTAAACAAAAGGTTGATTACAATTAACGCATTGATTTCCTTTACTGTTATAGAGAGGGTTTGTTGTCGAACATCGATAGCAAAGATTGAGTAAATCCTGAGTAAAGAAGTTTCGATTAATTCGATTATTTGTTTTTCTTATATCTTTTAACCTCAGAATCACTAAAAGGTTTTGCTCTAATAGTGAGATCACCCATTTCTATGGCGTCTTGGAACCTCTGTGGGACATGCATTTGATGCAGCTTTTCATAGACGTGTCGAACCAGTTTAAATGCACCCAAATTCCTGCCCTGTTTTGCCAAAGCATACAATATTGAACTAAAAGATAAATAATGAGTTAATAACCGAATAATTTAAGAAATATACGAACACTTTGGAAACCCCTTCAGGAACTTCATTGAGAGTGGCATGAAATAGATATCTGGCCATATTGAACAGGGCGTCCGGGAAAAACGATGTAAAAGGCTCTTCCTATTGGATAAAATCAGTGCTTAAAGGTTTAAAAATTTTGAAAATGATGGCGCAATCAAAAATCAAAACCATCATCATTGCGCTCATTGTGGTTATGCTATGTCTTTCTCTGGCTTACAATATATCGATGAATGTTATGATAGGCATAATAAATGTCTGCTCTTTTGGATAAGTCTTGGTATCTGTTGAGAAGTTCTTGTGATTGATGTTTGTGGGAATTGATAGCGAGATCTAAGGATTGTTGAGCTAATATCCAGCAATAGTATTGAGCCTCATTGAACCGATTTTCATTAATGGCATTATTCCTGAGTTGTTGTAATACAAGTAAAGCTTCTGTGAGTTTTCCTGCCCTATGAAACGCTACAAAAGAAAAGATTTGCAAAACTTAATAAAAGTAAAATCTTTGGACCGAAACTCATATTCTGAGTCTTGTATTATAATTATTATCATTTGTCGGCATTAGATTTGAATGACTCTCTTCTAAGTGTTGCTTAAGATTGTGATTCAGTGTGTGAGCTGTGAATACTAGACTCTAGCAAACCATATCATGCCATACCATACCATACCTTGCTGAGCTTCGACAAAACGATCATTTTCAGCCAACCATATCGCATATGGCACATACACCTCTTCTTTAAGGTGAGGAAAGTCTATTGTGAGTTTGAATGCCTGTAATCGAAGATTTTTCAGACAAATATATATTACTTTTGAGACCAAAAGATACTAATTATTAAATAATTGCATACTTCGGGCCACTGACAAGACTTCACATAAATGATGGCCAGATTGTGAACGTCTCCCATCTTTTTATACACTTCAGCGGCACTCGAATACTGCTTACTCTTAATTAGATATTCTGCGCATAGAGTCAGTGCCTTTCTATCAGCCTTATCCAACTGACGCACAACTGTCATCATCCTATGGATTCACATTAAGTTACAAACAAATCAAATAAAATAGTCATTAGTTTAGCCTTTGGATGGCCAGTAGTATACGATCTCGTATCATAAGTGTTGTAAAATTGACTAAGATTTCAAAGAGAATTGTAAGGTTTATGTATCTGATTTTTAGTGAATTTTACAACACTAATGATACGAGATCG
Organism: Minunthozetes semirufus; assembly: GCA_034699985.1. Lineage (NCBI taxonomy): Eukaryota > Metazoa > Arthropoda > Arachnida > Sarcoptiformes > Punctoribatidae > Minunthozetes > Minunthozetes semirufus. The sequence continues at coordinate 7,735 of JAQIXD010000962.1, read as the reverse complement.
TATGCTACTGGCAATCCAAAGTTTAGCCATAAGTTTACATATCAGTCCATCCGTTGTGTCCAATGATCTCAATTGCTTTAATCGTATCTCCAGACGACAAATACATTTCGACCGCCGCTTTCGGTTCATTGGAATTGTGTATCCATTCGGCCCTCTTTTTATTTAATTGACTTTTATTATTATTGTCTGAATTGATATATTCTTGAGCTTGCTCAAACATTCCAAGATCTGTATACATATTAACCGCTTTATCTTCATTTCGAGACTGTTTGTAGAGTTTTGCCGCTTCGGAGAAATATCCCCTGAAAGCCATGACATCACCCAATAGTGACATTTCAGTCGATTTACTTTGAGTTGTTGTCGACCGGACGTAAGTCTGGATCATTTCCAAGAGGAGCCAATTTTTTGTTCGAATCAAAGCTTTTTTAGCCATCTCCAAATTCATGTTATCCAAAGCACTGTTTGCCAGAACTTCCCAATCAGTTTCAGTGACTTTAAGACACGCAGTCTTATAGGCCTCCCTTTTAAACAATTTTAGTCAATCAGTAAATTTTTTTTACAATCATTTCTTATAATAAAAGTTTGAATTACAAAAACATTTTGTTTTGGATGTACTGATACATTGGCGCCGACTGCGACACTTCCACTGTTGTCACACAATTAAATTGAAGACAAAATACTTTAGCGCCACAAAAGCCGACCACAAAACCCTTCAGAAGTGAGAAATGATCGTAAATTTGTTGCTTAACTCTAAAATAGAGTAAAAATCAAAGAAGACCTATAAGTCTATAAACCTGTAAGTTTTGGTGATGAGCGGGAAAATCGGAAGCTTTGATGCTGAGTGATCCGGCACCTGAAAAGCTGAGCATATCGTCGAAATGAGTGTTCCACGAAACTGAATTAGCATTTGGCTCCTAATCAATTGGTTTAATATTGAATCAAATAATAATAAATAAGTTTTTGATCAATGATTACCTGATATAAGAGTTGTTTGCTTCTGATATCATAGACAGAGCACAACCCTTTGTCATCGACTACCGCTAACTTACTTCGAAGTATACTTATGTCGAGACAACGAATAGCGTTCGATATTTTGATTATATTTATGGGAAACGGATTATTGATAAATATTTGAACGATTTGTCCATTTTTCAAACCAACTAAAAGACCTTCTTTTTCAGGAGGTCCTCCCATTGCTCTTATATAGCGTATGGGCGAATCTAAACCCCATTCCCTTTCCATTACTCCACTGAAGGACAGACATTGAAGTCTCTTCTCTTGACATAAGACAATATTCTCAGAACAAACAACAATGAGAGTACAGTCCAACTTATGGCTGATCTTTTCCTTTACTTTGTAGTGCATATCAGTATTATCTGACTCTTTGGTCAGTTCATAGATAATAACTCTTTCGGGAAGTTGTATCTGTCAGACACTGAATGATAAGACAGGATAGAAAAAAGAAGATTACTTACGGCTAATCTGTTCTTATAAATGGCTAATTTCTTTACTAAATCACGACATTTAATGCGAACTGAAATTATAGGAATCCCTTTATATTAGTATATCAATGAATATCCCATTCTTTACCCTTTTCTTCAGTAATCAAGTGTTGAATAATGACATCAGTCATATTCTCTCTGAAAGCATACCTTTCCTTATAGAGAGAATGGACAGTTGAAAATGTGAGTTCATATATGGCAATTGTCCCGTCCTGACAGCCAACCGCCTGTTTTAAACAATATATAAATATTTAAAAGACTATTAAATATGATTTCATTACGATTTTATTTCCATCAGGACTTGATTTAGAAGACCATATCCATGAAGATTGTTCGGCAACAGGTCCTATGAAAATGCCTTCTCTTGTGTAGAGTAAAGATTTTTTATTGGAACCGCTCACTACTATATATTCTCCGCTCCAAAAATGTGAAACACATAACGGATCAAATCCTATATTTCGCTCTTTTGCAGTCTTTGGTAATAAACAAGATTAAGAGATCTTAATTATATAATAAAGTAGTTATCGCCAAACGTGTCAATTGTGCCCATTGTAGCAATTGTGTCAATTGCAATGTCAGCACAGTTTAACATCAATTTGACAGATCATATTCAACACTCAGAATTGAGAGTCAAAATTCGGAATTATTTATTGATTTAAAAAAAATGATTTTATTTTTAAATATTTATTTGAATTACGAACCGCTTTGCCATTGAGATCATAAAAACTGATCGCTTGAGTCCAATCAACGGCAACGATTACATCTGAATCTTCTACTTTAACCGGACCAAAAGAGACGCCCCAAATCGGAGCTAAAGGTCCGCCAATCCTTTCAATTCTAGACTTCTCCTCTCCGTTCTTCAAAATATTTTGATTTTAAGACAAAATTTAATATAATTTTAAAATAATATTAAAATTAATAAATTGTTTGAAACGAATAAATACGCGATTCCTTATAGATATATGTCCTGAGGATAGTGCCAGAGCTAAATGATGGCCATCATTACTCCAGGAACAGCCATTTATTTGAGAATTAACTTTCTGTTTAGTAACAGCTTTTTGTTCGGGTGACCACAACCCGAAATCAGAGGCTGTGCAACTGGCCAACTGATGCGACAGTGGATTGTATTCAATACAACGAATGCTGTCGTTATGACTGACCCATCAAAACAATAATTAATTTTTATAATAAGAATTAAATCCAAAATAAAACTAAATTTACGAATATTTAAGTATTCCTTCCATTTTTGCGGTCCAAATGATAACCTGTTTGTCTGCAGAACCCGAAGCAAAACGCTTGCCATCTCTGGAATAGGCGACGCAAAGAACATTGTCTTTATGGCCTTTAAGAGCCTGAATCAGTGTTCCGTCGTTTGCATTATAGACATAAACCCTAACATCTGCGGCAACTATTAATTGATCGCCGTCTGGATTGTAGGCCACATCATATACACTGACAAATAGTTGTAATAAAACTTTATGTTAATAATAGTATGAACTAAAGTATATACACTTTTTAGATTTTACCACAATTGGTTACCGTCTCTATCTTTGATTTGGTCCACCCATAACAGAGAACTTCTCATTTTAGCCGATTATTGCAAAATATATTAAAGACTCGAATAAGTTTTGTTTTGTTTATTGTGGACACCGTTTCCATGGTATGAATTCTATGAAAATATTGTCACTCAATTGAATTCTGTTTTACTGTGTAACTGATTTGCTCACAAAAAGGTCCTGATTCAAAAATAAATGACAAGTTTGTGAAATTCCACTTTCAATTTGTTTCTGTTAACATAACCAACAGTAAGAAATAATTGAAACAATTTTTGATATCCTGAGAAAGTTATTGACTTTCATTAATATAATAGTTTATCGATATTTGATTTATTTGGTGATTGAAACCCAAAGTGTCTCAAATGATGTTCACTCAATTGAATTGAAAATTAATTCAAATGAGAAATATTTTAATTAAATTTCAAATGATTTGCAAATATTTTAATTAATAAATATTTTGTCAAAACTACAGATAAATGCATTTATTTTATAGAAATTTAATAAAACTATTGAAAAGTTAAGTAAAAGTAAGGAAATGACAAAACTTTTAAACTAAATTCAATTCATTTGCGTTTTTTGGAGTAAAAACCGGTCGGATAATAGACTGGTCGCGGATATGGGATCCGGTAGTGTTTGGCGATTTCCAATCGGTTGATACCATCCTCTAATAATTTGCAGATCTCCTTGTCGTCCGTCAAGTGTTTGTTTTGAGTGATAATTCTTTTGGCTTCACTTTTGATGTATTGCTGTTCCTTAAGAGTATTGCATTCATTGATGGCTTTCCAAGTCTTCGACAAACGAATGATTTGTTTGTAAAATGAAATCACTTCTCCTCTTAAAGTCATTATTTGTTTGACACTAATTGCAGACATAATTCAAACCAAATATTACTCATCAAATGTATGGCAATTCATTTGAAACTAAATTATAAAAACAAATTTAGTTAATAGAAAGTGATTTAAACACAATCGATATCATCTGAAAAATCTTAATTCGTTAAATCTATCCTCTATTACATAAGACACAAAAATAACGTGGTTGTCTTATATTTTTAAATGTCTGAATACAATTAAGATTCTTTAGATTTAAAAATTGGTTTAAATATTTTTAACTAATATTTTCATTAAATATATAATAAATAAAATAATTATAAAATAATTAATTTTATTATATATTTTATAATATTTTGTAAAATAAACTTAACTATTAAATAAATTAATAAAAATAGTTAAGAGAGAAGACTGTATAACATGTTGTCATAGAAACAGAGTTTATTTGTAAACAAATATCCTTTTAATAAATTGTTTAATACTTTTAAATTCATTTGTCATTTATTTAAGTAATAAAACAATTGATATGAGAATTAACTATAATTTACTCTTTGTTTTACTTTCTTTGATATTATTTCTTTCAATTGCATCAAAATGTAGTGAAAATAGTTTATCAATTGTCGACCAAATCAGTGATCAAAACGAGGCTACTGTTGAAGAATTTGTTGAAGAAGACAGAGAAATAAGTGAACCATTCATACCAACAGAAGAATGGCAGCCAATAAGGAAAGGTCAAGTGATTCCTGCAGGCCTTCACGTTCGGATCAATTTGGAAACAGGTCTGAAAGAAGCAAAGATTTTGGACCAAAATAAAGAAAAAACCGATAAAGACATCAAATTCTTAGATAAACACAAAAAAGTGGTTGAATTGAAAACTGGCGAAGAATCCAAAGTGGAATCAATTAAACAAATGTTTAAAAACTTTAAATTTTCCGATAAATTCAGTGAAATTAGTGGCGATTTAAATGTCTCGGAAACTAGTTTTCGATCAATCGATGAAATAAAGAAAGAGTTCGATGAAATCAATTTGAAAATGCGTTCAGAGAGTGAAGTCTTAAAAGATTTACTCAAAAGTTATAACAAATCAAAGATCGATCAAAAGTTGAAATTATTGTCAGAAATGGAGTATTTTGTTCATTCAATAGATATCGCACAAGACTTCGTCAAATTTTATGGAATCCACTCATTATTATCTGATCTCAATTCAACGGACAGTCGATTGAGAGCTCAAATTGCGTTTACAATCGGTTCTGCGATGAATTCAAATCCAAAAGTTCAGATCCAAGCCTTCAAATTGGGAGCTCTTAAAGAACTTTTATTACTATTAGGATCCGATTCATCATTCGATGTAAGAAAGAAGAGTTTATTTGCCATCTCTTCGTTGGTCAGACAGTTTCCGAGCGCTCAGAACTCATTAATCAAAGAATATGGCGGTCTCTCTGTGTTCGCAAAACTCTTTAAAGAATCAGATTTTAATTCAATTAAATTGAGCGCAAAAGTAGTGACTCTTTTGAATGACTTATATATAGAACGAGAGTTAACCTCAAAATATATGGCAAACGATGAGATGACTCAAATAAAACTCAGACAATACCAACAAATTAATTTCAATGAAGCCATACTTGAAGAGGGCTTTTGTAATCTGATTCCAAATTTACTCAATTCTGAAGACAACGAAGTCCTCGAAAAGACAATCGAAGCGATGAACTCGTTTTCAGATGTCTGTAGAATTCACTTCAAAAAGAGTTTATCTCTTTTGCAAATAGTTTGCCATAAGTTTGAGATTTTGTCGAAATCTGAGATCAATACAAATGATTATTATTTCAGTAATTTATTTAATTTAACAAAAAATCTAATTAAAAAACTAGATTTCCATTTAAAGGATGAGTTTTAAATAAAATTAATATTATTTTCATAAATATTGAGAAAATTATGACTCAATTTTCATTTGAATCATCAGTTTGATTGATATCTGATCTGAAACAATGCAATTCCTTTGAGTCATATCCCGCGACGCAAAATGTATGGCCAGAGCTGTCCAGAAAGACTCCTCCGAATAGCATATGATTGGCTATATTTTCACTGAATCGATGCGATATCTTAAAGAAAATAGTATTGAATTAAACGATTGAATCATTTATTGATTAATAGAAATGAGTCGACTCTTATTAAATCAAATTAGTCTCACTTTAATGGTTTGGTTCCGTTCAGACAACTGCCAGACTCTAACAAAGCTGTCCTCAGAAATCGATAAAAGCTGACAGAAATGACTTTAATTTATTATTTATATATTTTTATTAAATTATAGTTATATACGAGTCCTGCTTTTGAAGCTATATCCAGACCAGTAATCCATTTAGAGTGGGCTGATATCTCACAAATCAATGCCATCAGCGAAAGATCAAATATCCTCAGATGACCCGAACCATAACCAGCACATAACCAGTTTTGGTAAAGAGCCAAACAATTGCAGGAAGAGCTAAAAATTATGATCAAATTTAAATTGCATTGAATTTGCATTGCATTCAAAATTATGTGATTTGATATAGAATTGAAGAAATACTCATCAAATCCGTCGAAAATGATTTTTTTGTTCAGTTCTTTGTTGTTGTGATTATAGAGAGAAACACATATTTTTCCGCAATCATCACAACTCATGAGTTTATCGTTTTGATCCGAAACCAAATCAGTTATCGGCCTTTGATTCAAATATTAACATTTATTTGCAAATTATTTCAAAACATTTCAATTTATGATTAGCTAAGACTCACCTGACGTGTTGCGTCTCCATTGAGATCTTTTCGCTCGATATTTGTTTTTCATCTTTAATATCAAAGCAGAGAACCGATCCATTTGTAGTTCCGACGCATACAACTGAAGGGCTGAGTGCTGCTACTCCTCTGCCATAACCGTTATCTCGTTTTGAGTCGGATTCTGAATTGTTTTCAGAACTTAATAGTAACTCATTTTGTTCGCTATAAAACTTCATTATAATATAAATTCGATTAATTTGTTTTACTTGTAGTTATCATTTGATTACCTTGATACTGTTATGTAGAATAACCACTAGCACATTCACTTCTTTAATTTGCAACCATTTTACCTAATGGTAACATCAATATCAAAATTATAATATGAGAATGTGTTTTACAATTACTAACAATTGTAAGAATTGATAGTGAATTCTAATTTTGTTGCTCGACATTGATTGTATTGATTTTGTTAATTTGATCAGTTGATCATGATATTTTGTTTATCATATTATTCAATTATATTCAATGCTTTTAGAAAATTTATGAATAATTACTTGAATTATGTAATCCCTGTCATAATTGACTTCGTTTTTGTCTTCAATTGAAATTTCTTTTCCGTTAGAATCGATTTCAAACTTATTATTCAAAAGATTATTACTATTGAAGCGATTCTTATGCGCCGAAGAAATTATTATATTTTGCTGATTTGCTTTAATTGCGCTCAAATTCTTAGGAAATGGCGATAAACTTGAAGTCAGAGATAATATCTTCTCTTTGGTATACATTTTGAATTTTATTAGAATTTATTCCAGAATTTGTTTTTCAAACATCAAATACGGTAACCATAGCGTCGAATAGCTTTATTTTACTGTCGGTTATATTAATGTAGGGTAAAGTAGATGCGATTCCTATCATTTTGAGAGCTTTCAAACAGAGAGTATTCTATAATTCAGATGTTTGTGCAAAACACAATTATTAATTTATTTTTCCGACAAATCTTTTATATTATTATTTGAAATTATTTTATAAAAAGGAGAAATTATTATATATATATATATATTTTAGTATAGAGTAAGTATATATATATATATATA
>JAQIXD010000961.1:0-18901 GCA_034699985.1 Minunthozetes semirufus | reverse complement strand
CATATCTTCTCATACATAGCACGCGATGGCAACTCATTTAAATGTCTTGTCTTCAAAGCGGCCAAACAGTCGGTCGCAGTAAACGTTGTCCGCACTATTGGTCAGGCATTCGAGTTGTGCCATAAGATGGCTTTGGCTGACACCACGACTAACACTAATTCGTCGACTAATACGACGAATACAACAAATACGACAACAATTGTGGATAACTCTAATCCTAATATTAATACTCAGACGGAAGCCATCAATACTCATATGGAAAGTCTTTTACGAGAAGTTGACTCAAAGTTGGACCGATTGGCAGATAGGGTCACCTCTTTGGAGGAACACATCACTACTTTGGTGCTGAGGATGAGCGCCGCCGCCAATAATACTCATGCGTTCAGTTCAAAAGCGCTGAACTCTCCGGACTCTCTGTTGTCCTCTCCCTCGACGACAAACAACTGTATTTTAGGCGATCTCTTCTCAACCCTTCAATGAATTAAAAGTAAATAATTATTAATTAATATATAATTATATATATTATACAATATATACATATATTGCTATAAACGTATCAAATCAGTTGTATTGAGAGCACAAGACATCACCACATCTTTGGAAGAATACATCTTTGATTCAAAACAATTGCATAAAACAGATAATCGTTTTTCAATTAATCCATTAATTGTTTGTTTAAACGAATTCTTAAGTATTTGTTAATTGTTTTTGAGTCAAAACTGTATTCAATTCAGACATCAATTAATTTTGAATTTAGTTTTGAACACAATTTTAGTCTTTATTTGCGAAACAAAACTATATTTTAATTAAATTATTGAAAATCAATGAAAATATATTCGAGTTTTACCTCTTTTTCCTCTTATGTCCCGACTCTCGCACTCTCATCCATTCCTCCAATTATTTACTCGTTTTTATCCTTAAGTTTGATCCCAGTTATGTACAGTTGTCTTAAGGCATGTCTTGAGTGTTCATCACTAATCAATTTTAATTTAATTATTCATTAAAAAGCATTTATTTATTCATTAATTGATTGAATCATGAAATCAATGAAATCTATTGTTTGAACAGTTTTTGTGATCAGATTTTGATGTTTTACTGTTAACTCGAATCTCATTTAAAACCATTTTTTGTTCGAATTTTAAGTGATTTTAATAACAAATAAATAAAAATTCAATTTTTGCACAAAATTTGAGTAATTTTTTTGAAAACTAAAACAAACAAAACACTTGTTTTGACGCTTTAACTCATGAGGAAAGGTATGAAAGTCTAGAATCACTCGACTGGTGTCTGGGTTTGTGAATACCTTATCTATTAATTGAAGACAATTAAGTCTAAATTGTTTCTTATCTTTATTCTGACCTCGAATTACAAATTCAATTAGTATTGAAAGTTGAGAGTAATGTGATTACAGAGTTCTGTCAGCACCAGTAGTAGTAGAGGTACTCATTCACGACAATTATCTAATCAGAGGAAACGTTTCATTTGTTTCGTCACTTATTTATTGCAGTAAACAGTGGGAAAGGGAGGGAAGGGAGTGATTATTGGAATTTAATTCAAAATGTGATAATAAACAGAACACCCAGGCTTTCATCTGGGAGTTTATAAATGCTATATTTATTATTGCGTCAGCTGTTCCAACTGTTCCAATATACAATTCAATTAATAACCATGGTAGATAATTTGTGAGCACAACAGTGAACACCCACTTAAAACATTTGCAATTATTATGAACTTTTCATTTAATTAATAGAACTCGATATAAACCTAGAGCTTGAATACCCCCATCGTTTAGATATAAATCATTTTGTGATATTCTTTTGTTGCAATGATTTGAAGTTATATCCATTGAGTCGTCATTTTATTCATAATATAATACAAGAAAACAATTATTCTTCAAATAAGTCTCAAATCGAAGATCTCTTTCAAAATGAATATAAATTTGAGTAAAAGTCTATTCATTGGACTTATATTCTTCGCTTACTTATGGATGGTATGTGTGTCAAACCCAACAGATCCAACGACAACAGAGACGCCAACCACTGCCAAACCTTCTGGAGACGATTGTAAAAAATTAAATTCTTCGTGTGAGTCATGTGTTAAGAATTCAGCATGCTACTATTGCTTCAAAACAAAGACCTGTGATGACTATCCCTATAAATCATTTAAGCCTTACTCAAAATGCGGAGGACTTAAGGACATGGCGTGGAAGACATGTTTAGTTGACTTCAAAGTTTTGATTATAGTCTGTTCTTCAGTCGGCGGCGCAATACTTCTCATATCAATCATATGCTGCTGTTGTTTATGCAAAAAAGTCAGAAGAGCTCAACTCAGGCGTCAAATCGAGAAATGGGAACGAAAAAGGACTGACCAAAAGGCTAACCAAGAAGAGAGGAGAAAAGAAAGAGAAATGAAACGCCAACAAATCCGGGATAAGTATGGTCTGTCCACTAATAATAATACCCCTTACAGTAGATTCGATTAAAATTCAATTGAATTCTTGTTATAATTCAGTATTATTTATCACAATATTGGAGTTCCCTTCAAATTATTTGTCAATTCTTTGTGCAATATATCCGTTATTTAACTAAAATTTTTGTTGTAATAAAAATGTTGTAATTCTTCTTCAAATTGTTCTTCTAATTGTTGTTTATTTGAATTATCTGTTAATTTAAAGCCAGGAAAAGACAATTTAAGTTAATTCTCGCAGAATATTCGAGCAATTAATTTGAGTCAATTTATGTGACAATGAGTTTCGTCTAAAATCTAATATCAATTAATCAAAAAACTCCGGATTTGGCAAAAATTGCTGTAAAATAGAGGAATTCCGGCATCTGATCAAAGAGAGTAGAATTCCTTTAATATTGTCTTTCGCTTTGATCTAAACCCAAACGATTTGGTACTTCGTATTCATTAATCATTTAAATTAAAATCTGAATAATTTGTCATCAAATTATTCGAGTGTCTGTCCCTTTATATTGAATTATACGCCGATTTGATCTTTTGTTCGACACTTTAATTCAAATGAAGTTTTTTTTGAAAATAAATTTATTGTTTGAAATGAAATGACACTAAAAGTGGAGATAATTTGAAAGACTTTTTTGGATGTAATAACAAAAAAGCTCTTAAGTTAATTAAATCACGTATTTGTGTCTTCACTGTTGTGTCAGAATTTATATATCACTCCCATTAAAATATATCGCTGATCATCAAAGGGGAGGCCAAGGGATCCACCATAAGAATATTCGCGAACTAATCTGAGCAAAACAACTAAATTAGACATGATTAATTATTATCATTAAATAAAACTTATGATAATTTTGCGAATACAATAAATAAGTAGAGGTAGGGATGGAAATGTATGACAATTTATGTTATCACTAAGAAAATAGTCTTAAACAAGCTTTTGGGCTGATATATCTTGGTTATACGTTGTGCTCAATTAAATTAGTTTATTGTTTTGATAAATTCATAAATTTTTGTTTAACCAAACTTTATTCGAATTATAATCGGTTTGAGATGAGTTCAAGAATTTATTATCCAATGATTTTATAGATAACAGTTGGCGTTATATAACTAATGGTCAGGCAAATATTCCCATGTTAATTGAGCATGCTAATTGAACATCATACTAAATTCCGCGAATGAATTATAATAAAAGTTAATTACAAAATATATGCAAAATATGTGATTAAATAAAATATTTATTAGTTTTTTATTTATTTCTGTTTTTCCTTTGAGTTGAGGCTTTACGAGAAATTAATTCATCTGTTTATTCATCATTGGTTTAGAATTGATCAAATTTAACATGATTAATAATCATTGATTTTAATAGAGAATCAGAACCAGCATATTCTTTATTAGAGAATTTTATTGCCAATAAATATGAATAATATTTGTGTTGACGTAATTTGTTTAGCATTTTGTATTGCATTTCATAATTGAATTGATTTTTTGTTTTGGATTTAAATTCACTTAATTTTGATTAAATCATTGAAATGTCTCAACAATTCAATGAGTTTTGTCAGGTCTGTGGGGCTATCCTTCCGCTCCCGCTATCCATTGAAGTGTCGACTGAAGTCAAGTGCCGTCTTTGCGATAAAAGCATTGATGTCAACCAATTTGATGGCATTTCTTCGACCACAAGAATTTTCTTCAACTCACGCTCTTTGGTATCGAAGGATAACAATAAAAATAAGACACCAGAGAGTGAGGGACCTGTAATCGAGAGGAAGTGCTCCAAATGCGGTCACGAGAGGCAGACATTCGCCACACTGCAGACCAGATCCGCAGACGAGGGACAGACTGTTTTCTACACGTGTCTTAAGTGTGGCGCTCAAGAAAACGAAAACTCTTAATTGTTAATCACCTCATTTGATCCCTTCCTTAACAATTAAATTGTTTTTATTAAAATGTTTGCAATTATTTTATAAAAAGAAGTTTATGTCAAAAATGAAGATATTTTTAAAGTAAAGAATTGATTAGTTTTGAGACAATAATCAATAAATTGTATCAAAAGAAATGAATTCCGAAATAAATTGAATTAATTTGTAATTCAAAGGAAAACCTATTATTTAATAGTAATAATTGGTATACATAGAGGTCTTAACGATCATAAGTGAGACTTGAATTGCGAGGACTGTCCTCATCAGACATGCTCTGAAGGGATGCTGCGATTGATGTGAAATTTTGGGTCATAAGAATCGGAGTGTTATTCAGTTTGCGATTTGAGTAAAGTTTTGCTAATACTTAGTATTAGTAATACTTTTAAGGACTATAGGGATAGAGATTCTAAAAATAAGTGATAAAAAGTGTACAAATGTTGTGATGTTTTTCCATTACTTTAGCTATAAATTAGTGGTTCCGGTCTGGGATGTTGTCACCAGTTTTTCCGTTGACTCCAAACTATTATTTTGTTAAGTTTGTGGTCCAGGCCTTCAACTAATCAGAACATATGCAGCCCCCGCCGCAGGAGAGGAAGCCTCGTGTCATCCGCAAGATCGGACCCAAAATACCAGAGAAGCCGGAGCGGGCCCTCTATTGCTTGATTTTAAAGAACCCGATCCGCAAATTATGCATTGATATCGTCGAATGGAAATATCCTTTTAATATAAAAGCCCACAAAAGGCTTACATTATATAAAAATGTGTTAATTATTATCTTATTTTCCTTAATAACAATTTTTGTGTTTATTTCTGTACGCCTTTTGAATGGCTTATATTAGTGACGATATGTCTCAACTGTATAGCACTCGGCGTTTATACTCCTTATCCTCACTCAGATTCAGACCATACAAATCAGATTCTGGTGAGTACTCAACAAACTCTATATAATTATATTTTGCTCTTAACTAAGAATAATAATAATAACAGAAGAATATATGCGATTATATTTCATATGAAAAACTAATTATTTATTTTCAAAATTCAATTAATAAACGAATCATTAATATAGACTGCAATAGAAAGAAAGACCCAGAATAGCATTAAGAGCAGATTCCCGGCCAAACATTGAAATAAATTCAGACAAAAAGAATTGAAAAGTTGTGCTGAGAGTTGTCTTCGCCTCATATATGCTCTTCAAAGGGAATAATAAAAAACAATTTTGTTTTAAAATGCTTTTTATGTCAGAACTAATAATTTTCAACTCTTTTCGCCCAACGCTTTCCCATTAATGACTTTTAGTGGGAATAAAATTTACAGAAATTTTATTCTATATTCAGATTTTAAAAAGATTTTAATCGAGGAAATCATTCAAATTTCAATTACTGACTGAAATGAATAAATAATTGTCAAACGGATTATGGAATAAATAATGAGCTTTTGATGGGAAGGAAGAGCACAGAATAGGTTTTTCGGATCAGTCTCTGACTCAAACGAGAGATTAGAAACTCAATGAATTCCTTGTTTTCAACTTATTTTGGTTAAATTATTTCTCAAATTATTACTCTATTGTGTAATAATGGACTCTATTTTATACAAAAGAGTAGTGAAAGTCATTGTAAAATAATTACTGAATAAGAAAGCAATTCTCAAATGGTTTTCTACAGGAATTCCCATAATATTAATAACTCTTTAAGGCGAGAGAATTCATTCGACTTTTCAACAATATTTGTCTGGTTTCACCAAGAGATTACCAAGAGATACTCTTTTGACAAATTTGTGGTTAATTTCAAAACTCTAAGGGATGTTAATTAATAGTTAATTTAGTCATTAGAAGTAAAAACATAAGTTTTTATTTATGTTTTGGTCATTTTGTTTTGTTTTGCTATAATACCAGAAATAATAAATATATATAATTGAATTTGTTGTCAAAGAATTTAAAGAATTCTTAAATTATAAATTGTGGTAGTTGTTGGTTACACCACTAACCCACCCCTTGGTCAGCCCATATTTTGACGAATGCTTTACTACTGAAAGGGAGGAAAACCACTCATTCTTTTGAGCGATTCTTTTTGTGGACTATTTTTCATTAAATATGAAAGACTTTATGAGTTTTATTCCCTTTGAGTAGTAGTAATCAGTAATCAGGGCCACTCAACTGTCCAAACCTTAATTTATATAACTCAAGTATAGTAAAAGAGCATGTTCACATTCACTTGTACTAAACTTTATTAAGAAAGAAAAAAATTCATAAAAATCTCAAGAAAATCATAAATCCGTATTAAGTCAAACAAAGTTGTTTGGTGTAACCAATTTAACTTAACCTTGCTCACTTTTGGCTTATAAGTTATTAACACTGTTTGGTTGCCTTTGGTTATAATAAGTAAAAGTTCTTGCAAAAAATAGTGAATCTAAACTCAAGACTAAAGCTTACAATTGTTTATTTTACAGGAAAAAGTTGAATATTTTTTTCTAGTCGTCTTCACAGTCGAATGTTTTATGAAGATTATAGCCTATGGACTGTTCATGCATTCGGGCGCTTATCTGAGGAGCGCATGGAATCTCCTCGACTTCATTATCGTTGTGATCGGGTAAGGCTTTCCCTTTGTTGCGATCCCTTTTCACTTTTGATTCAAATAGACATCAATTAGACTAAAAACAGACACAATATTTGTCTTTCATTTTAAACATTTGATTGAATTGAAGCCATTTTTGTGTCTATTGAAGCGAGTATTGGCCAACAGTACCAACAGTTGGTCTTTTCATTAAACTCTAATTATTGTAATCATAGCTAAGGATATGAGTTGAGCTCCAATTTCTCTAATTGAGGGAATGTTGTTGTTTATTGAGTTGACGGAACTGTTTGTCACTCTCTTTGCTTTCAAACTGGATGTGAAAGAGTCCATCAATTAAAGGCTTTTTCTGGGGCTGATCTGATGAACAGATGCATCAAACGATTAGTGTTTGGATTATCTTCAATGTATTGGATGCAGATTCTGTTCCGTTTGATCGAATTGATTCAATAATAGAGTTGTCTATGACTTGCCTATAGTTGCCATAGAGATTATACAGATATAAGAGCTCCGGCCGAGACTCAAAGTTCACTACTATCTCACGACAAGAATATAAACTATGAACTAATGGTTTGATCCAATAATTACTGTTTAAATGAATAACATATAACACAGAATTCATTCAAAAAGGTTTCACTTCCTTAAGAATATCAGAGTTAATGCCATTGATTTTAAAAGTAGTCAATTGATTGATATTTCTTTTGCTAATTCTGTTGAAATATATTGCAAGATAATACTCAGATAATACCTAATATGTCATGCAATGCGTGTAAACCAAACACAAGCCTCGGCCTAACTATTTGTTATATAAATACAATTTTATTATTCATTTATTATATATTTATTATTAGAAATTCGGTTTTGTTTATTTTCTCGATGACAACATGATCTTTAATGTTTGCCCATATATTCCCGTATATATACCCATATATGCCTTATATATAACCATATAACCATGATAGCTTTACAGACACAAGATATGTCTTTTCAATGATTGAACTCCACTTCAGACTTTATAAAAAGCCATCAAATTTATGTATTCCCTCTTCTGGTGGAATAGATCGGTCAGTGCTGTAGTAATACAACAATTGCTCATAACTTTATTATTATTTCGAATTCCTTTTATCTGTCAAGAAATCTATCAAGCTCATTTGCTCTTCAATTTGATCTTTTTCACCAATTTTCACACTTTAGTACAAAAAGTCTCTAAAAATGGCATTTCTATTGAATGTAGAATTTGAACCATGAACAAATCACTATGAAAAATGATGCAAAATAATAGCATATATGAAAAATAGAGAGCTCATAATGATCTAGGCATTTCCATTCATGACATGTTATAACAATTTTCGAAAAGGAATAGTATAATAATACAATCGTATAATTTAATTAATAGATACAATTAATTGAAAATATTTGATGACCAAGGAGGGGGAGGGAGAGAGAGACAATTTATGAGTGTCCCAATTTTTTTAGAGTTGTAATCGACCGCTAAGCCATTAGAGAAGACCATTCAAATCATACAGAATTCACACATCATTTAACTCAGAGGTCATTACCGTAATTAGATCCAAATTTATGATCATCTTGCTAAACTGACATTCCTAATGTCGAGTGGTTGTTCCCATCGCTAATGAAAAGACTCTCAATTATAATCATTTATTTATAACATCTATAAAAGTCTGAAATAAGTAATAGAATCATTGATTTCCAAATTCTCCTATTTATAAATGTTCAAGAGATTCATATTAGAGCTATATAGAGGAATTACATGATCATTTTTATTGCAGATGAAAATAATTAATATATTGCTTAACGAAACATAAGTGTAATTAATGAAAAATCTAATAATAAATTGATTTTAACGAAATAAATAAATAAAATATTAGCAAGAATATTCTCAATGAATGTTTAGCACGAATATATTATAGCAAAAATGTTATTCCAATTAAATGGTCTGACATATTTTGTTTTAAATTGGATTCACTGGAAAATTAATATTTGAAAAGCTATTTGTTTAGCAATTCATGTCTAATGAGTTTGAATTAAACATTTTATTTTTGTTGTTTTGTTGACTCGCTTTTCAATTAGTGGAGAAACACATGATTTGCAGATAATTCAATACATTAGGAGCTCATCATCGCATCAAATGAACGATTCTTTAGCTCTGATTTATAACACTTTTTCTTCAGGAGTTTATAATAAATGGCAAAACCACTGCTCCTCTGATTCTTTTGATGAAATTTAATACTTTTATACCATTAGTTGTGAACAACTTTTTTTTCTGATTCAAACGAAATCAAATCAATTTAATGATTTTTCTTCAGCAAGAAATCCAAGTCTATTTTCAAAATATATTCTGAGCTCTGATTCTCCACTCATATGAAGGAAAACTATTAGGAAAAATCGAAATTCACTTTACGTTTAACAAACTCTTAGCACTTTTATTACATAATTCAAGCGGACCTTTATTTGACTATTAATTTGATCTTCAAATTGATTCCTATTTCAGAAACTATTGAGTTCTTCCAAATATTATTATTAATACAAATCTCAACAAAATTGAGTGACTTTTATACTTAATGTCATATTTGGAGTAATAAACTGAAAAATTTTGAAATTTCTATCAAATTATCAAAACTAACGACAATTTGTTGAATAAATTGAGCAAAACTTTTCCGAAAAAGCATTTTATTCCAGAATTAATAAGTTATTAAAAATTTGTTTTAATGCTTTTGGGCTTAAAATTAATGTCATTTTATCTTCAAATGAGTCGTTAAAGTCCTGTAAATAAAGTATTTATAAAACGCCTGAATTTTAATCGTAATTAAGTTTATAAAAATAATGACTATAGATGTGTTCAATTGAATTTTGATTGATAATTTCATTTGTATTTGTCCATTTATCCGTGCACAGGCTGGTCAGCACATTTCTGGCGTCGCTCACCGAAGGAATAAATGTGAAAGCATTGCGAGCTTTCCGTGTTTTAAGGCCTTTACGACTAGTATCAGGTGTTCCGAGTAAGTGATTGCTTTGCATTACTTGTATTACACGTACCATCAATTAGTGGCTTTGACCGCAACTTTATTCTTGGCTCTAATCACAACCAATTATTGTCTGCCGAGAAGCTGCTCCTCTGAAAGAGCACTTCTTTGCAAAGCTATTCACTCTTTTTTGGAGTTAAAGTGAAAAAATAAATTTCTTCAATAATGGGTCCGACAATTGATTTACTATAACTGTCCAAAGCATACGACAATCGGATCTACACATCGATTCACAAAATTAATTATTTAAACTCAAACCTTCATAAAGGAAACGGATTTCTGACTCATTTCAAGAATATTTATCACAAGAAAACAGTTTTGTATAGAAAGTGAAGTGCAATTCTGTGCGCATTTTTATTAATAACATAATCCAGGAATAATTTTTCTCTTTTCCACAATTTATCGATTGAACTATAAGTTGTCCCCTTTTGGGCTTTACTAATGAGTCTTTGTTTTATATGTTTTTAAAATTCATTTAAATCATTCATTAATTACAATAATTATGATCTGATAATCATATTAGCGAAAGTCACAACAGTTTTATTCTTTGCTGTTATGTCTACAATTTTATTCTGTGCTCTAAGCATCTGACAAATCCCTGCGCTCAGAGCACAGGCATCACAATTAATGGCAAAATAATAATATAATTATGAATTAAAAACACAGGTTTGCAGGTAGTGTTGAACTCGATTATCAAAGCAATGGTGCCTTTACTTCACATCGCATTACTCGTTATATTTGTGATCGTTATATACGCTATAATTGGTTTGGAGTTATTTGTCGGACGAATGCATATGACTTGCTTTCACAACGTCACGGGTATAAAAAACCCCATTATTACTCAAATATTGAAAAATAAAACTTTGTTTTAATTAATTAAAGGGGAGATGATAGATGAGCCAACCCCTTGTGGAGGCTTTTATAATTGTGAGCCGCCTTACATTTGCAGCGAGAGATGGGAAGGACCCAATTGGGGAATCACTAATTTTGACAATTTTGGTTTAGCAATGCTTACTGTTTTCCAGTGCGTTACAAATGTATGTATTAGTCTTTAACGAATTAAAAACAATTCACAACAGAATAGGACTGAGCCGTTGATTGTCTATTGAATACAGGAAGGCTGGACTGATGTCCTCTACGCAGTGAGTGCTCCGACTATTTTTCTTATGTCTGTCTTTTCCTCTTCACTCTTGGTTTTATATTACGGCTGCAATTGTCAGGCTATGAAAAAAGCGTTGCATTTGTGACTACCACTCCATTGGGAGCTATTATATGATTGCAGTGAACACAGACTCCACACAAAAAAAGAAACTCTACTTAAGCTCTGTTTTTCTCATCCGAACTCATTCTCAACACTTAACACAATAGGACTGTATATTGAAAATAGCTGTTTACCCACCAATAGAGGCACCGATAGTCGAGTGCACTTTTCACTCAATACTTTACTCCTTTTATTCAATATTAGATTTTAGTCAAAAGCAGAGTAATTGAGGCAATAGTTCGCACTATTCTGGCACTTGTTTCGCTTCTTTTGAAATAAGGCCATTCGCTTCCCCTCCCTTTACATCCATTCACTCCTATTGATAGATTGCTTTTGAATATTCAAATCAAACTCACTTTTTAGTCAAAATATTGATCCGAAATAGTTTTACATTTGAATTAGTCTTTAGTAGTGCTGGTAATGTCTGTATTGTAAGCGTTTGGATAAGTAATTGGAAATTTGGTTTCAGATCAACGACTCTGTGGGCAATGGGTGGCCCTGGATCTACTTTATTAGCCTTATTATACTGGGATCATTCTTCGTAATGAACCTGGTTCTGGGTGTTCTCAGTGGGTAAGAATACACAATCAATTCATTTGTTTGAAGTAAAGCCAAATTGTATTAGAATTGTGTCGAAAGTAGTTTATGTTTTCATTTAAATGTTAATCAGAAGAGAGAAAGCATTCAATTATTTGATCACTTTTGTAGTGAATTCTCCAAAGAAAGGGAAAAAGCCAAAGCCCGGGGAGACTTCCATAAGTTAAGGGAAAAACAGCAAATTGAAGAAGACTTGCGAGGTTACTTGGACTGGATTACTCAGGCAGGTCTGTATCGCACAGCGGAACCCATACTTTTATTTTGACTTAATTTAATTGAATTGATTTCACGACAAAAATTTCTGTCTTTCTATTCGTCTAATTATTATTGAATCAAACAGAGGATATCGAACCGGACGAGAAGGAGGGCTCCAACGAAAGACTGGGTCAGTCTTTTTAGCCTTTGATGAAAAATTGCTCTTATTTTAAGTGATATAAATTATCGACAAATCTCTTGAGGTCTTTGAATAAATTGATTTTTTTTACCGCAAACTCGTTAACTAATTGTTAATATAAATTAAATTCTGTTAAGACATTCCTCATAAGTCATTACATCCAATACTTAATCATTTCTCTGATTTTGATATCCAATTAATTTTATTATAAAAAGAGTTTCAAAAATATTCCCATTTATTGATAGCACAGACTTTACAACACATAAGAGATTTATAGAGATTTATATTGAGATTTATGTCTCTCATATGCAATGATTGACGAGATCTCAAAACCTTTTCATCAATGGTGTGAATAATCGATCAAATTCTTGATAAAACTTTTTTTACGAAGGAGTCTCTGAAAACTAACACTTTTCATCTTTTTAAAAGGCGGAGACAGTGAGGAAAATAAACTCGAAAACGAGCAAACAAATGGTGATTCAAACAAAGCGCCTTCATTTTGGTCTATCAAAAAGTAAGCAAATTTATTGTCATTCAATAATATCAAGAATTTTTTGCTTACTTTACTAACTGAGTTAATTACATAAGAGTTAAGGAAATAAAACTCTTGAGCAGCGCTTCATATTCTGTTCTCTTAATATGAGCTCCAATTCTTAGCCAAACATAAGTTATTGCTTCAGAATAAATGAGCAAGGTGCACACAACACACATAACTCTTAAAGCAAAATTAATGATCTATGAAAATTGATTAATTATAATTAGGAATAACAACAATCTATATCTCAAAATAAACAGAATATAACAAATAGTATATTAAATAGAGAAGAGTAGTTCACTATTAAGATCCTGATCCTCTCTATTATTTTTCACTTTCCTCCAAATGTAATATTTCAGAGTAAAGAATCAAATTTGTTTGAAAGGGATTTCAGGGGAAAAAAGTATTTCCGTCTTTTTTTTACAATATTTTTCGATCAAAAATAATAGAAATGTTTGAATGTTTTCTATAGAAAACAATTGGGAAGACTTAACAGAAGACTGAGAAGAGTTTGCAGGAAAATCTGTAAATCTCAGGCACTCTATTGGACTGTAATTGTATTAGTATTCCTCAACACTTTAACCCTGGCATCTGAACACTATCGCCAAAAAGAATGGTTGGATGAGTTTCAGGGTAAATATCAATTAGTTCTATAAATAATATTTTATTTTTGCGCCTATTTGTGACCATTTATTATATTTGTTCCTTGATTATCTTGATTATCAACAAAATTTCGAAAAAGAAAAAGATATTTATGAAGAAAATTGTCTTTTGATTCGAGAAATTTTGTTACTCTTCTTCTTCTAAAGAGAGTATGTTTTCGATGAAATCCTAAAAATAATTGAATTCTTGAGAGAAAACCGCAAATAATTTCAAATGATTTATATCTGAAAAAATAAATAAGAAAACCGTATTTATGATTACAGAGGTGGCCAACATGATTTTCGTCATTTTATTCTTGTTTGAAATGCTGCTCAAGATGTATAGCCTCGGATTTCAGGGATATTTTGTTTCGCTGTTCAACAGATTTGATTGTTTCGTTGTAATCAGTTCTATATTAGAAGTGATCCTAACCTCGACTGGTATGCACTCAATTAGCTATTGATTTATTAAATGTTAAATCAATTACTCCATCATTTATTTAGATATAATGCCTCCTCTGGGAGTATCTGTCCTCAGATGTGTACGACTCTTAAGAATATTCAAAGTGACAAAGTATGACACTCTATGACATTCCTCTTTATATTTAATCGTAATTCAAGTCAACCATAGATTGGTTGACATTAATTTGATTTCGATATTATTTTCCTTTTATTTCTCAAATCTATTTGTGAGTAGAGGTAACCAATCAAAGCAAAAACAGTTCACATATTGATTTATTCTTCAATTATCTGTTGTATATATTGTCAAAACATTATGTACGTGGTATTAGTGGCTCTTTTTAAGCAAGAATAAGCTTTATTTTATACATTAAATACAAGTTTTTTAGCTCTCTGTTGAGGAATAGAGCACTTCCTAAAGCACTTGTGTTTTTAGGATGCAATCAATTAGAAGTTAGAACAGTTTGCTGAAGACGTTGGTTACCTCTGTTTGTTATCTCATAAATATGAGCTGAATATAAGTGTTAAATGTGTTAAATGAAGCTAAAATAGCAAAACACGATTGATTAGGTACTGGACCTCTTTGCGCAATTTGGTCGCATCGCTAATCAATTCAATGCGAGCCATCGCTTCACTACTTTTATTGCTGTTCCTCTTCATTGTGATCTTTGCACTTTTGGGAATGCAAGTGTTTGGCGGAAAGTTTGCTGGAGGAGGCTTCAGAAAGAGGGAAAAACCGCGACATAACTTCGACACATTCTGGCAGTCATTACTCACTGTGTTTCAGGTCTTCTTATTTTCCTTATTCTTCTTATTCTCATATTATCCCTAATATATGGATCCAATTGCAAACATTATTTTGTTTTTATACCCAAAATCCTTTCTTCTGATGAAATGTTTAGATACTGACCGGTGAAGACTGGAATGTAGTCATGTATGACGGCATCATTGCTTATGGGGGAGTGAGTCAGGCTGGAGTATTGGCCTGTATTTACTTCATTATACTTTTCATTTGCGGAAATTGTATGTTAAGAACAGTTGACAGAAACTCAGCCAAAGCTTAACATTGATATCAATACTTCAGATATTCTTTTGAACGTATTCTTGGCCATCGCTGTCGACAACTTAGCAGATGCCGAGAGTCTCACTGCCATTGAAAAGGAGGAGGAAGAAGAAGACGTCGACGAGGCTGGAGAGGCAAATGGACAGAGCGGACAGCTATTAGAGATGAGTCTTCCGGAACAAACAATTGAATCTCAGGAAAATGATCGACACGACAGAGGAGGCAGCAAAAGATCGAGAAAAAGCAAACGACTTTCTGTCAGAATTGGAGATCAAAGCAATGATTTTGACGCCAATGTTGACGATATCAACGATTCTGTCAGAAATAATCATTTATTTATGAACCGGTCAGTCCTTTGCTCATCCATTCCATGCACATACTATTACTCTGTATACAACACATCCTTTGATTCATTGGTCAATTATAGGCTCTCTTTAGCACATCCATAGACCAAATTCAAACCCTACCCTAAAATATAAGCCAATTTTGCGATAACTACTGAACGCATAAATATTTATATTTATATGACTTTTAAAAACGAATTCATATTTAATATTTTGGCTCAAAATTAAAGTCTATTTATTTTTAACTCTCATTTTGCAGACCCAGAATAGATGGAGAGGGAGAGGTATTTTATGACTAATTATATGACTCAAACTTTGAGTTTATTTTTAAAATTGAATTTTTAGAATGAAATCAAGATCACTATCAATGAAAACAAAGAGGAAAAGCATAGAATCAAATCCAATCTAATCCATGGTTTGTATTATCGGAAAATTGATTTTCATTCGGCACTCGATTCTCAAAATGAAATGATTTTTTGATTTCATAACAAAAGATCAAACCGGAGATCAAACTGAAGATGAAGACGAGGATACGGCTGAAGATGAGTTCGAGGCAGACAACGTCGATGCCGAAGAATATACTGGCGCACGACCCAGGAGAATGTCCGAATTAAATTTTGCAACAAAAGTAGTGCCCATCCCTAAGCACAGCTCTTTCTTCATATTCAGTCACACAAATAAGTAATTCAGACCAATATTTCACTGTTTTTATACACAATGTTTTGTGAGCACTGCCTTAAAATCAGAGAATTGAGTTGAGGCCGAGTTGTGTTAGCCCTGAAGTAATGCTGAATTAATTTTGACAGATTTCGAGTGATGTGTCACCAAATAATAAATCACAATTACTTTGGAAACATAGTTCTCGTCTGTATTTTGATCAGCAGTGGAATGTTGGCCGCAGAGGACCCCCTCGACCCCAACTCCGACAGAAATACTGTAAGACTTTTTCTTCCAGAATATTCTTTAATAAAAAATTCAATTAAAGCTATTTATTGCGAAAACAATTAGTTTATAATCAGATTAATAGATAAATATTTAATATTTTGATTTCACTGATAAAAGGCTGGCTTTGGAGCGAAATAAAGGAGAAATTTATAAATTTATTTCATTAATTATTTTTTAAAAAAATTTAATCTCGAAACTAATTTAATCTAATCTAGTGTTTAAAATTCATTATTAAAGAGACTTTAATTAATTAAAAATTATTGATTCGTGAAAACTGTTTTGTTTTCAAAGAAAAAATCTATGAATACATTATGTTTTGATATAAAATACTAATGTATTCATAAAAATTTTAATCTTCAAAATGATTTCCACACAATTTATTTGAGTTCATCACTGCTTTAATGCAATGATATGTCAAATAAATTTCATTTAAACTCAAATCCTTTATATTTTTAATGATTTTCAGTTAAATCTCATCAAAAAATATTCCATAACTCAATCATTTCATTGAATTTTTCCTTTAATTTGAATTTAGATTTTAAATTATTTCGATTGGTTTTTCACATCCATCTTCACCATTGAAATAGCATTAAAAGTAAGATCACTTAAGCATTTAATATAAATTGTCGGTTACTTTGAGTGCAATTCTGCATCAATTCATGAGAAAATGAATTTTTGTTAATCCATGAGATGCGCAAGGTCACCTTTTTTTGGTTATGCTTATCTCTTTGCTCTCAGGCTTATTATAAAATATAGATTTCGATTTAAAATCCATAGTTTATCGTTTACCATGGTGATATTTTAAACCACTTGGAATAAATGATAAAAGGAAATAGATTATGGATTTTAAAATGGTTTTTTCTTGCGCTTCTCTGGACAGATCAAATTGAAGTTTGAAATAAAAATCAACTTTTGATTCCTATTTGATTTCAGACCATAGTTTGGGGCGTTATTCTACATAAGGGCTCGTTTTGTCGAAGTTATTTCAATCTCTTAGACATTTTGGTCGTTTGCTGTTCCCTCATATCATTCGGCTTTTCGTAAGACATCAAAGAAATAAAAATTTGAGAATCTATTGAAAGATAATTATTCAAAAGTGAATTTTAATATTTTCATAGCAACGGCACAATATCTGTTATCAAAATACTACGGGTTCTCAGAGTGTTAAGGCCTTTACGTGCTATAAATCGGGCCAAAGGACTGAAAGTAAGCTTTTTTTCATTGAATTTATGTCACAAATATTCAATTAAGACGTTTTTTAAGAGAATCTTTTAAGAGATTGAAATTCGAGATTCAATTTGTGAGATGTATTACAGTATTTAATATAATGTCATATAATAGAAGTTAAAACAAATATCGATCAAAAATTGCAGACTTTTTATAGAATAGAAGATATTTTTTCTTCACTCAAATTATTCTGTCTTCAAATGAATTCTTTAAGAAACAGAATTTCAAATCTTAGATAAGAAGATTAGACCAAAAACTAAACATTAATATTGACGGCAGAATTTCAGTTTAATTCTCGAGAGTAATTTATAGAAAATCATCTTCAAATAGACGGCAAGAATTTTCTTCAGATAACTTTCTAATAGTCATATAATTTGTATTTACCCTCGTTATGATAGTTCAGTATATATTCAGAATATTATTCATTGAATTTATCACTTTTTGCGGTTTTATAGTCGTATTCATCGGCAAAAAACGAGATGAATTCAAAATTCGGAAATTGAGTTATCGTGTTATTTAATGTTCTCATATTATTCAAAGAAAATTATCATTTAATAGAAATTCTGTGCAATAAATCACAAGAATATTAAGTAATAAAAAATCAATAGAATTGAATAAATTGATTGAAGTCTTCTAAAAACGTGTTAAAAGAATTAAGATAAGTTTAAAACACAAGTTTTCAAGTGAAAAGACAACAACAATTGGATTTTGCAATTTTATCGCTCAAAACCAAGTTTTTTGTCGTTTGACTTCAATCTCATACTCTAATAATTTTTGCGAAAAAAGTCGATATCATATAAAACCATATTCTGTGCGCTTCTCTACTGTCATCTGAGCTATAATTTTATTCAAAGTGTTTTGTGAGGCCATAAGAAAGGCATAAGAAAGGAGAAAATTCGTAAAAAATTCTAGAAAAATAAGACATTTCATTTGAACACTACTCAGGGGACAGGTATTATCCGGAGGCGAAGAATATGAGTTTCAAAAATTTTAATATAAATTCTATTTAGAAAAACCAATAAAAAGGTTTCGTCTTATGACTGACTCTTTGTTAAAATATTGAGATAGTTATGAAATCGGCGTCACTTTAAAGCCAGTCATTAGTTTAAAGACTATTTTAAACAATTTTAAGGATTAAGCAAATGGTTTGCTCTGAAATGTATTGCCTTTTGTTTAAACAATGCTTTGAATTATTAATTTATTTGAGTTTTATTGCATTTTCTTTATCCCAAAAGAAAGGAATTTGTTTTCCTTTCTTAAGTTTTATACTATTTTTTTGTTGAATTTATTTTTTATTTGAAGCGAGACTTGTCTTGAATGTAATGTAAGTATTGTTATTGTGGTTGTCTTTTGGGTTGTCTTTCGGTTGTCTTTGATTTGTTGATGTATTTATCAAATATCGATCCGATCGACCAAAACGTGTCGATTGTCTCCGAATG